>VWYK01110691.1:70727-161792 GCA_013399775.1 Semnornis frantzii
ACTGGTCCCAGCACTGACCCCTGAGGGACTCCACTTGGCACTGGTCTCCAAGTGGACATTGTGCCCTTGATCACCACTCCCTGCGTGCCACCATCCAGCCGATTCCTTATCCAGCCAGTACTCCACCTATCAAGTCCATGTTTTTCCAGCTTAGTGACCAGGATGTCACGTGCGACAGAGTCAAATGCCTTACTCAGGTCCTGGTAGATGACATCAGTTGTCCTTCCCTTGTCCACTGTTGCTGTGACTTCATCATAAAAAGCCACTAAATTTGTCAGGCAAGATCTGCCCTTGGTGCAGCCATTGCTGGTTGCCACCAATCATCTCTGGTTTGTTTTCCATTTGCCTCAGCAGAGCTTTCAGCAGGATCTGCTCCATGATCTTGCCAGGCACAGAACTGGGACTGACTGCTCTGTAGTTCCCCGGGTCATCCTTTTTTCCCTTCTTGAAGACGGGTGTTGTGTTTGCCCTTCTCCAGTCAGAGGAACTTCACCACTCTGCCATCACCTTTCAAATATGATGGACAGTGGTTTGGCAACTTAATGTTCACACACGTCTATTTCAATTAGATTTTAATATTACTTCTAATTCTTATAATATTTATGCTTTATTATCTCATAGTAACATTTCTCTATTTTCTTACTTGTGTATGTTTTGGGTTTTTTTTAAGATTAGTAGAAGCTTCCTTTTACTAATGGAGGCGGAGAATGCATTAATGTTTCCATGAACTTAGCTGACATTAACAGTTACTGCATTTAGCTTTGGTTTGTGATGAGCTCTGATAATGGTTAAAAGATTAAACTGTTGATTACCTCTGCAACATTCCCTTAGAGCTGCTACTCCCTTCCATTTGAGATGACGAGTAAAGCTGCACAAAATTTACTGAAAAAACAGCACGAATATTCTAAATGTCTTAATTAGAAATATTTGAAAAGCAGTTTTGTTTGAAAACAGCTTTCAAAAGAGCATGATAGTTAAAGATGCAGCTGAAAGCAGCATTGGCTCTTGGTGAGTGTTGGATGGGTTTTCACGTGTGAACATTCCTGTTGGCTATTATCTTGTTTGTCGCTTGCTGTATCACAATTGGTAATGCAATGGTTCAGCTTTTCATTAAGTGTTAGGTTTTACAAAATTACCTTCATTTAGCAATGGACAGAAGTTCATGTTCAGACCACTGTACACAGCTGTTTTCCTCAAGGAACCTCTCTGATTTTGGCAGAATTTGTCTGATTTGACTGTAATTGGAGGCTGGATTTTGGAGAGTCTGAGAAACTTTTGGTTCCTTACTTACTGACTGTCAGTTGGTCGGGTGTTAAACAAAAATCAACTGTAGTCACTTATTACAACAACGGGTAGAAAGGACTGTAGAACATACTGAAAATAGGTAACTGGTCCATCCAGCTCACAGAAATCACAGTAAAGACTGTCAAGCAAGGCTTAGTCCTGGTCCTTAGTAATGGTTGCAGGGAAATCAAAACTTCAAGTCGAGCCAACTAAGTTATCTCCTTACCACCTCCAAATTCTGTAAGGATGACAGCTGATCTAGTCCTGGGTCACCCAGAGTAGCACTGCTTTTATTTGTAGATGCAACCCTAATTTTTAAGGTATTCTTTAAGTCCCGTAAAGAGTAGGAGAGTTTCCTTTCTAATCCATCAGCAACCATGGCCTCCCTTCCAGCAGGCATGGCAGTGGTTATCCTAACACATTCAGGCTGAGACACAAAGCCCATCAATTTGCATTTAGCTTTCCAGAGTGGCAATCCAAAAAACAGCTCAGCTTCATTGCAGGAAGGAAGGAAAGGAAATACAAATCACAGTAAGGAATTTTTCCTGATAGGTATATGAGGGAATGTCTGGAAATAGTTTCTCATTTACTTGATACTACAACCATAGGTGATTTGCAGAAAGGTGATGAAGTTCCACTTCATGAACATGGGACTAAATGACACTGCTCATGTAGCCATAGGTAAATGCAAACAGAACAGAAATGCAAAAGGAAGTTTTCATTCCTAGGCAGAGCTGTGGCTTTGCTGATGTGCACAAAACCCAGCTACAAGCCTTGACTCACACGACCCACAGGGTGGCCTTGTGGAATGTGCTGCTCTGGGGCAAATGCCTCCTTAGCTTACTTGAGAAGATCACTACCACAGGCTTATTCAACTTGCTAAGTGTGTGACTTCTTTCCTTAAATGTACCCAGTGATGAGCACCTCCATATTAGGTGCCACTGAAACAGACCCTATGTGATTTCTTTTCTCAGGCAGTCAGAGCTCCTCACACACATACAGCTCAGCTGAAACATGTAGGAGCCTATCAAGCTCGTAGCATCACTTGAACACTTTATTTTACTTTCCTGATTTTCTCTGGATGTAAGGCTGTGGGGTGGCACAAAAGCTCTTGCCCCTCTCTAACTGCTTTCTGCAAGCCCAAGGTTAGTTGTCCTCAGTTCCAGCTGGACAATGCCGTGGTACCTCAGCTCATGTCCTACTTCTATCACTGAGCAGACACATGGGGTCAGCATCAGTGATAGAACATTGAGGAGCGACAGAAAAGGGAGGAAAACAATTCAAAATGTTGTGCACAGGTCTTCAGGCTGCCCACAGCAAAAGTTCTGGCTGCCTGCACTGGCAGGATGAGAGGAGAGGATTTAATCCCAGTCTTGCCTCATTAGCATATAATCAGAAGGATGGGAGATGTGCTAGTCCAGGGCATTGTAGCTTTCATTTAAACACAGGGATTCAGCAGATCAGCAGCAGCTCCAAGGCAAAAGTTTAAATGAACTGGTCTGAAAGGTCTGAGAAAGAAAGCAAACTCATATCTTGTGAAAATTCCCTGTGACCCTCTCATTTCCTGAGACAGGGGAAACCATTTTTGGCTTTTATGGAAAAATCACTGGTTTTGTAAATTTAATCTTGAAATTGTTTACAATCTAAATCTCCTTGAACAACCTTTAGTATATGGTTTCAGTAAAATATAAATGTTCCTTGAAGTAGACTTTCAAGTTAATACATTTGGGAATAATTCATGGCATGCTGACCAGGTTCATGGCTTCTGTTACTTCTTTAAACATATTCATATTTTATTTTCACTGGCTTTCATTACTCATAGATTTTCTTTTCTTTTTACAAAAGTATATATTTGCAGATACCTTCTTCACGACATGATTCGAGTTATTTACAATGTGAAGTGCTGAACTTTAGAGCGAATCTGACATTTTGAACTTAACACTGTCCTGTCCAGGAGTGACACAGACTCCTTCAACAGAAAGATTGAGTGGTATTTAGCTGTTTCTGTCTATGGGTAAGACTCTTTCTCTGACACCCTTTTTCATTCTCTTTTCCTGCAAAATATACAGAAATAGAATAACAAATTATTTTCTCAGAGTTTCAGCAAGAACTACTTGTTAGAGAGGCTGTCCAAAACACTTCAAGCAAAACTGTAAGCATGTTTGGAGCAACAGGCTGCGTGTCTGAACTGGAACCCAAACCACATCTACCCACTAAAGCAAGGGAGAGAGCTCTGGGGCTGGAGAACTGCACTTATTGTAATTGTCCAAAGCTCTGCTGACCCTCTGCTAGAGACAGGGATTTACCTTTTGCTCTTTCTTTTCAATAGAGAATCAGGTAATGCATACTGAGACAGTGTCACTTCTTGCAATAGCTGCTTCAGGACAGCTAGGAACGCAAAAGGGCTAGCAAAACAGGGCTTCCTTTGGTGGGGGGGCTGTAACCATCCTGATTCAGATGCTATATAGGTACTTCTTCAGGTCATGTCTTTTTTTAAATTGCATTCTTCCAGTTGTAAGGTGCAGCTGAAATGAGAATGCAAACCTTGATTTTAATGTAGCTAAAGTTGCAGAATAAGATCTGTATTTATTTTGGAACAAACACTGCTTACTTTTGGAGTATCAGACTTAATCCAAATGCTCTTGTTTGTGTGAGCAAGCAAAACAGGACTTTAATATTTTTTTTCTGTTAGCAAAGAATGGCATCCATTGTGTGTTCTGTAAGGGTTCCATCTTTGGTGCAGGAGAGCACTCCAGAGTGACTGACCATGAGAATAAGTGTTAAAGAATTGTTAGACAGAATGAAGAGAAGTTCAAGAACTCTCTTTGTTCTTCGTATCCAGTGCCTGACCCACAGGTAATCTGCACCTTTTTTCTTCAGCGCCGACTGACTGTGGTGGGAAAGAAGGCAAAAGGTTAGGGTGACAGAGTGCAGGCTAGACAGAGATGACAGGTCCTGCCCGCCGGGTGCCAGCGCTGGGAGCCTGCGAACCGCCGCCACAGCCTGTTCACAGGGACTGTGCTGCACCCAGCCATGGCCAGGGCATCCAGCACTCAGCCCTTGCTGCCTTGGCCAGAAGGGATCTCCGAGGGGTTTGTGTGTTGAGCAGGAGCATGTGGCACAGGGCAAACATACACACAGAGACACAGAGGATATAGACGTGCTGCTGCTGTAGGTCGATTTTCTAACCTGGACCCATACTAAAGATTTTGGTGTCTTCTTGTCAAGTGAAAAATGATTTGCTTGTCGAGCTCTGTGAGAACACACTGAGATGCTTTGCCTTCCTGAAACTTTTGTTCCTGAACTATCCCAAGTGCATTTTGCTTTCCAGGGATTGATCTCCAAGTGCAGAGCTGCATCGTGGCCTGTCCATCCAAATCTTCAGTGTAAACATGTCATCACTTGCAGTTCCTTGTAAAGTTTTCAAGCTGGATACAATGAAGTTGCAGGGTCAATGCCTTTAGGAGCAAAACACATCTTGCTGCTTAATCTTTACACGTAAAGCACAGGATGTTTTGCTCCTTACTTGGCAGTTCAGCCTGTTTTAAAAGAGAATGAATTAATGTTCATGTTCTGCTTTGGAGCTGACTGCTAACTAATTCTATCATAATAAAATATATCTGCATAAAGAACATTTATTTATAGTGTTTCTACAGGGACTTTGCCAGAGAACTTAGGGGGAAATGCTGGTACTGTATTGCCTGTGAAAATCACAGAACAGTGTCAAACAGATCCGTAAAAGTCTAAAATATGGAGCCTGCACACAAAGCAGGGTTGTTGTTTTTTTTTTTTCTGAATGGCTCTGCATTGGCTTCTGCCACAGAAGCTCTTTTGAGACATCTTTGTATTTTTATTTCAATGCATCTTTGCTTGGAAGTGCACATTTATTTGCTGGGCAGTGTCAAAAATTCATTTCAGCACATCCATGATTGTGGTGCTTATTGAGTCTGCTGCTGTGTGAAGATGTTCAGTGTGTGGGTGCTGGCTCACAATCAGCTGGGACTGGGCAGGGTCTCAGGTAGTCTTTGCTCACAAACAAAAAGCTCCACACAAAGAGTGCAGGTGAAAAAAAATGCAAGCTATTCTGAATGCATGTTGGACCAGGTTAATTAATGGTGGGCAGGTAACTGACTTCTCTGAAGGGCCATCCTAAATTACTTTGCTGCTAAAAGAGCAATTGCTAAATGAGGTTTTTTAGCTTCTCGTGTTCTGGGATTGAAAAATATGCCCATCACTCACTAGTCCAAAGTCCAGGTTGCTCAGCAGTGTGAAAAACTTCCTAGTACTCAAAGCTCACATTTAGCCTCAAAGCTATGTCCTGCTACTCAAGAGGAACAAACCATTCTTCGAGGTTTTTCATGCCAACCCCCCCCACCCCTTTCTTTCAATCCTATGATTTCTATTTCTAATGTAGCATTTCAGTTCTCACTTTTTACCTACCAACCAAGTAGAATGACTGATTTTCCAAGGCTTGTGATGGTCCTAGGACCTTGAAGTGTAAATTAAAATTCCAAGTCCTCTGGTCCTCTCTGACTCTGGGATGTAAGATGGTGTGCTAACATCTTTCCTGCCTCTCTGACTTGAGAGAGCTGAAGCTGTAAGCCTATTGAGTTGTTCCTCCTTTCAGCTGCTCCTGTGAGAAGCTGATCTTCAACTTCTTCCTGTAGTTTTGAGGTTACAAAACCAACTCCTTGTTTTCCCCAGACTTCTATTTTGAACCCTCTTCTCCAGCAGCTTTTTCCAGTGGTCATGCATAGTTTCCATGGTAGGGAGGAGGCTATTGACTTGATAATTTTCACTGCTGCCTTGACAACTCCAGCTTAAGCTTTCTGTCTGTGGAGACTTTGAGGTGTCACTGAGCAACAGAGGAGTAACTAAAATAGAAGATTTGCAGATTCAGGAGTGTATCCCTTCATCAGCTTACCCTCTATTCATGTTTGCAGTGTTAACTTCACAGGCATCTGCATAGACAGTTCAGTTTTCAACAAAGCCCCCTAATTTCTGTGAGTCTGATAACCTGCTGAAGAACCTTCTGGCTTGTTTTGACGCTAAGTTGGTTTTCAAAGCCTGGCAATGTATGTTAACACTTGTGTTTCAGCTGTGTTTGTACATCTAATACATTTTGTCTGCCCAAGGATGGTGGCTAAATGTGAGCAAGTGCAGTGCTGTCTCTCCTGTGCTCGTCGCTTTCTCCTCTCCAGCACAAGCCACCTCTGTGTAAAACACAAGTTTGTGTTACAGCAAGTCAGTCTGTGCTGTACAAGTGCAAGGGACCACAAATGGTTCTTCAAAGCATTTGAAAAGCATGAAGTGTTTCTTGTAGACCTGTGTTTTTTAAAAAAAACTAGAATCTACAGCCACCAATGTGAGGCCAAATAGATTTCTGCAGCTTTTTTCTTATCTGAGGTTGTTGACCTCAGGAGAGGAGGAGAAGGTTACAGGGTCAAAGTCTTTTCCTCCTTGGAGCTTGCTGCTTGCTGGGAGAGGGTTGGCTGGAAAATAGATGTTTTAGAAAAAGGGTTGAGGGTCATTATTTTAATTCTGTTAGGGAACAGCTGGTTTGAGTTTCTTTCCACATCTATCTTCCCTCCTTTCCTCACAAATCCATGGAGAGAAACATTTGTTGAGAGGAAAGCAGTAACACAAAAATAACGGACTGTGATATTTCCATGTTCATCGTAAGACTTCACATGGTGAGGAAATTATTAACATAGCTGAAATCCATTATTATTGCAAGCATTGACTTGAGATTGATCTAGAGTGCTACAGGTTTGTTTCCCTGCTAAAAGTTAAAATCATTAGTAGTCATGTTCTCGTTTTCTTGGGCAGATAAACAACATACACCATGATTTTTTTAATTTGGTGATGGACAAAGCTCACTTTTAATGCACTGTCTTAGTTTGCATACAAGCCACTGAAGGGAGACTGCTTCATTTGGCTATTTCTGTTCAGATTTTCATCATCTTTGCATGCTACTTTCATGCACTAAGACCAAAGAGAGAAGGAAACTCACAACTCTCAAATGAATGGCAAACTAGGAACAGATTTTTCGTCTGTGCTCCTCTGAAAGTCTGGCCTCAGGCTGTGTTGGTGTGTGGCTCAACAGCAATCAGAGGTCATAATTTCATTGGTGGTTAGCATCAGGTTTAATTTTTCTAATATGTTACATTTACCAAAATGTCTGGTTTCAGTTACACTTCTGCACTGACTGGATCAGCTTTGCGCAGGATGATGTTTTAAGGTACCTGAAAGACTACAAGAACGTTTATGGAACACATATGCTAATTGATTCTAACCACTTTCCTTTCTAAACACAAAAACGTGTTTTTGGAAGGCGGGTTGGCAATGGTAGCGGACGGCGGTGCGCTTCTGCTCCACAAAGTGAGCAGGAGTTGTTTTAGCAAGACTGCCATCTACTGATCCCACCTCCAGAGGTGCCCTCAGGAGCAGAGCGGGCAGAGGGCTTGTGACTTTGTCTTGGAGGTCTGCAAGACCCCGAAAGTAATCCGGTCTTTCTGTTGTCTTAGGAATGCGACCAGGTGCACATTGACGACGTGTCTTCAGACGACAACGGGCAGGATCTCAGGTACCAGAGACGTGGGCGAGAGGAGCCCTTGCTGTGCCAGGTCCTCCCAGGAGCAGCGCCGAGCTGCGGTGCCGCTGGCAGCAGGCAGCTCTCGTAGCTGGCCCAGCCTTAGCAGTACAGCCGGACGAGCAGCTGGGGCCTAGGCGCAGCCGGTTGCCCGTGGCTAACCTGGGGTCCTCTTGTCTCTGAGCAGCACCTACAATTTCGGCACCGACGGCTTCCCCGCGGCGGCCACCAGCGCCAACCTGTGCCTGGCGACAGGAGTGCGCGGCGGCGTGGATTGGATGCGCAAGCTGGCATTCCGCTACCGCCGCGTCAAGGAGATCTACAACTCTTACAAGAACAACGTCGGAGGCAAGCGGCTCGGCAGGGCCTATCGCCCGCGGGCGGTAGCATAGGAGGAGCGTTTGGTTTGTGTTCTTTTCGCGTGGTGGTGTACAGTGGGCTGTTCGGTTTGCGGTGTGTGGAAACTTGGCTGTGAGCTAATGAAAGCAAAGGGAAGTGACAGGAGGTTGCTTCCTTTCAGTGCAGACAACGCCCTTATCTAATCCACAGGTCTTCTTGGTCCAGCAAAAAGAGAGGCTTGGTTACAACTAAGAGCAGAAATTGAAGCTTTGACAGATTCTTGGTTAACACTTGCACTGAAAGCACTCACCCTTATTCATTCAAGGTATGAGAATGGGATAGTTGGGAAACTTGAGGATGTCTGCTTGGTCTGATGAGCAAAATGCTGAATCTGCAGAGCATTTTTCTTCTGTCTTCTTGTCTGGCTGTGCCACTCTGTACCTTGCTCTTCTGTAAGGTGAAAAAAAAAAAAAACAAACCCAGCAAACCTCTTCCTTGTAAGTGGGAACCATAATGTTGTGGGGTTCTGATGGGAGGGGTAAGATTTTCCTTGTGCTGTTTTGCTAAAAAAGAATGTTTGTCTTTTCTCTTCCATAGGACAAACTGTATGAACATTCTTGTAACAACTACGCAACTAATTCCAGCTCTGGCAAAAGTCTTGTTGTATGGACTAGGAGTTGTATTTCCCATAGAGAATATTTACAGTGCAACTAAAATAGGTGAGCTATTTTTATGAAGTTGTGATACATTTGAAGCTGTCATTCTAAATAAAACAACATTGTAGTCTCTATTTATTACATGCATTCACTGCGACAAATACAGAGTTTTGTAATATCGAATTTCATAAGAAACTTCTCCTGCCGAAGCACCTGAGAAGTACTTTTCCAATGCTTGTTGTGATCCAGCACAGAAAGCTTCACAGAGCTCTGTTAATGCTGATGCAGCCTCTGCTAGGTGGAAATATGTTGGCTTTTTCATCATCATTTCTCGAAACTGTGATGCTCTGTAGCAGTTGAGGCTTTTAGTAGGCTGCAAGTACAGCAGGCTGAATTCTCAGATTAGCAGAAGAAATTCTGCAAAGACAAACCCTGGCTCCATTTGTTTCATGGGCTCTGGAGCAAATTTTGGTAAACAATTTACCAGAAGCAAGGACGTTTTGCTGCAGAATGTAATTATTTAAGTTCATTCATACTAAGTGTAACAAGCTTCAGCTGGGCAAATGTTTATTTCTGTTCTCTGGTTCAACATAGAAGAGTTATTCTGGGCATGCAGAAGTACAGAAGACCAGATGGCAGTGGTGTTTGTAGTTTTTAACAGAATTATGACATGTCTGTTCTGTCTCAGATTCCCTCAAAATTTGGGCTACATGCAAACATTTTTTTCATGTGTTCTTAAGTATCTATAATGCCGGAAGCTGAAATGGCTGAGAAAAAAAATGGTTGGTTTTGTTTGGTTTTGTTCTTCAGAAAGCTTACTTGAGAGTTTTATGTAGAAATTTGAACGCATTACCATAAAAGATTTAAAACTGTTTCCTGGATAGAATGTTATGGCACCATCTGTCAGAGATCTGAAGTAAATTGAAACTTTGAATTCTAGTATGGTAAATCCATATTTTAATGAAAAAATTGAAGTCTATATTCACTCATGACTTCATGCAGACAGGACAGAAGGGGAGCCCTGGAGAGCTGCCTTCAGTCCGTGGCTGTCACAGGAAATTGTGAGTGTTGTGTAGCATGACATGATCCATAATTCACAGGCACCTTTCCAACCTAGTCTGTGTTGGAGGTTTCTTGTGCCTGGTGCTACTGCCGAAGGGTGAGATTGAGTAGTTTGGCCTTTCTGCTGCCTAGAAACGTTTTCTTTTCCAGCCCATTTTTTCTCACAGTGGCATTGTTCTGTAGCTGAAATAACTGGTTTGGAAAACCAGGTTTTTCCTGTTGGTTGCTGTAGACACCCAGGTGAGCATGTAGCTGAAGACACCTCAGAATGAGCACATTTGAGAGAACTCAGTTGTAAGCATTTACTTTTTCTGGCTTCCCAGTACCAGCACCTGAAGCTTCCCAGTATTGGTACCTATACATAGGACTGGAGCACTGAGACCATTCCCTTAGGTCGGGGCAGTGAGGCCACATTAATGGACCCCAGTGCATGATCAAGGACCTTGCCCCATATATTGGCTTACAGGCATTTAAGTCTTTTGGGTGACCTAAGTGAGGATACTACTGTTTCAGGAGCTATGATTAATCCTGTCAGAGGCTGTGGTGAAACAGCTAGAATTTCAGCTCAGACTCAGTTAATTTGCTCCTTTCAGGATACTGGCTGTGAACAGCTGGCAGAGACTTCTCCTGGTAGGGAAAATTCCCCCAGAAACCTGTCTCAGATTAGGAACTGAGACTAGAAAGATGATGCTGTGAGCCTCTAGTTCTGTATCTGCCTTGGTGTGTGTGTGAAAGGACCTCCCAAAGCAGATTTTAAGGTTACCTGGCAGCTGCTGTGGGTGGAGTAAATCTGCAGTCAGCCTTGATACCCCTCCTGCAGGAGAGGCTCCAGATCTGGGCTAAAAGTGGATTTGCTTGATCACCACCTATCCTGAGTAGTCTGATCTTTTCCTTTCAGGAAAGGAAAGTTGTTTTGAGCGAATAATTCAGAGATTTGGAAGAAAAGTGGTGTATGTTGTCATAGGGGATGGCGTCGAGGAGGAGCAAGGCGCAAAAAAGGTAACGGCCCTTTGTCAGTGTGTGTGACTTCAGCAGCCTGGGAGCCAAGCTGCCTTTTGCTGGCTGTGGCACAGCATGCATTGGCATCTGGGTTTGTGTCTTTGGTGAAGTACGTTGTGAGCATGTCCAGTAGAAAGCTGCATAAAGGTGCAGACAACCATGTGCCCCCCTCTTCTCCAGATGTTAACTAGCTGCCTGTGTTTGATCTTGCAAAACAAAGCCAGAAAATGGGCTACAACTGTTAGCTCAGTTTTCACTGGCACCCCAAAATACCACATAGGATGTTATCAATAGAAGCAAAAAGATGGCAACTGTTGCTGATCCAAGGGAGGATGCTGCTCGACTGTAGGAGGCTGGTGTGTGTCACACCTCACAGCTCAGCAGGGCTGCAGTAGGTGTGCATAAATTCCAGTTTTCTTGTGCATCCATCATTTGGATTCTGCATTCAGGTGACTGCTCATAGCTTGTTCTGCACTCACAGACTGTTAGCTGAGCAGAGGATACTCTTCGACTATGTCTTTATTTTTTACTTTCTTGTGAGTCAAAGGAAAAAAATCACTTTTCCACACATCCTCTCCCTACTCCAGTGTAGATTAAACTCCATAAAAAGCTTCCTAGGGCACAGTGTAAGCCCCTAAGGAAAAGCACAGATACTTCCCACTGACAGATAGTCAGCACTGGTCCCAGCCTTGCCATCCCACCTAAGCACAACAGATAGGAAATTTTGGCTTGAAGGGCTGGGGCACAATATTGGCCGTCAGGACAACAGGAGAAAGAGTAGGGAAATGGCAGAGTAGGGAAAAACAAAAGTTCTTGCTTCCTTTTTCAGGTAAATTCTTTTGTACAGATGCTTTTGTACCATGAACCTCTCTGTGGTACTTTTGTATATGCTTCCACTGTAACTTTCTGTATCGGACTGAAGCTCATCAGTCCACGTGGAGCTTGAGACACCACTGACTGGCTGTGCCCTACCTACCCTGGGTTTGTGCCCCCAGAGCTTTGCAGGCTCGCCCTGGTGCTCTGCAGTCTCAGTTTCATGCGTTCTTTGGCTGGCTGAGGGGAGCAGTTTGCTCCTTTCTCATTCAGAAATGCCTTTCATCTTTGCAGAGAAATGTTTTCCCGCTGAAAATGATTACATTTTAAAAGCTTCATTTAAGATCGGGGCGGGGGTGGGGAGCAAAAGAAAAAAAAAATAATAAAGAAGTTGCTCTCTTTGTTCCTTTTCTGCTGCCTGGTGAAGTAGTGCTGTGTATGGTAATCAGGAGGAGTCCTTTTGGTAACATTATCTAATTCAGTGTTTTTTTTCAACAGGAAACATGATTCAGGAAAGCATAAGAAAAAGCCTTTCCAGTCTCACACAGAAGTAGCAGCATAGGAAGTTCCTTTGTGCCACTACTTCTGTGTATTCTTGGTGGAAGGAATTTTCAGATTCAAAGCATGTTAGGTGCTCTGGAATAAATTATCTACTGCAACAATGCCAGAGAAGCTTCAGATCAGCTTCAAAGGAGAAAAGGGGAGAGGGTGCAAGAGCTGGGAGGAGCTCAGGACAGTTGCTGGCGTGGGGACATTGCCGCCACATCCCAGTGCCATTCACAGAATTGCCTTGCATTTTGTTTTGCTTTGCTTTGTTTTGGGGTTGGGGTTTGTTTCATTGTGTTGTGTTTTTGTTTGAGCTCATCTTTCTGCCTTTGCCTTTGGAGATGTAGTCAGGAAAAGCTCATAAAGCAGAAAACCCCAGCTCCTGAGTTTTTCTTTGGGAGAGTCCTGCAAAGGGTTTCTAGTTTGTGAGAGGAGACAAAGAAGGAGGCTCCCTGCACCAAAGGAGCTGGATTTCACATCAGGTGAAGCCTGAAGCATCACCTTCTGCCTTTGTCTCCAGAATGGTCCTGGTGTCTCTGACAGAAGCTGGGAGGAAAAGTCATTAATCTTTGTGGAGCAATAAATGGAATATAAATGGGTATGCAGTGTGCCAGGCCTTTTTAGCTCACAGTCATACTGTGCTAGCCAGGTTGGGGTGACAACAGCTACTAGGAGAAGCTGGCAGAAACACAACAAAAATGCTGCAAAAAGTGACAAACTGATGAGTTTTCTATTTAAATCTGTCTCCAATCTCAGGAGTAAGGTTTTGGTATAAGCGTGCTTTGTGTCTTGTGAGGGTGCTGCTGCTTTTCTCACCTATGTGCAGGAGAGGTGGAAGTAATGATAATCCTCAAGTTACACCACTTTGTTTGAATGAGAGTCTCCAAAAAACTATTGCACACCTCCCTGCTGTGGCTAGGTGCAGTAAATGGATCTGTTCTCCTGGCACAGACAGCAATAAAGTGGAGATTAAGATTAGCCAAAAGAGTGGCCACTTGAAGTTTGTGGTTAATATCTGACCACAGGCAGCTGAGGGTAATCCAAAACTCAATATTGCATGTGGGCACCTAGCAAGAATCTTTGGGGTTTGACTGAGCAGAAGCTAAACTTTCTGTGAAATCAGCCAGGGCTTCGGGTGCCCCAGCTGCTGGCTGTGCAATGCGTGGTGGTGCTGAGGCCATTGCTAGAGAAGCAGGACAATGCTGGAGCTGCATGAAGCAAATGCTAGAAGCCAAGAATTCTTCACTACAATTCTCTCTATTCATTAGTTTGCCATATGGCCTTGGAGGCCATCCATGTCATTGACCGTTGTCTTCTGCAGAGATGCTGTGCGAAGGCAGGTGCCCACCCAACTAGCAGCCACACCACACCTTAGGTCTGTGATTCAGACCTCTCTGAGCTGGTGGTGGAGGCAGAGCTGGCACCAAGCTAAGAGAAGCAGGGGAGCTGTGGCTGGTTGGCAAAAAGAGCAGGTGAGGCCTATCTGAGAGAAGAGGGAAGCTGCAGCCAAGTGCAGTCTGCTAGCAAACCCTGCCCAGACCTGCTGGAGGCATCAATCTGTGCCTGTTTGTCATCTCCATCATGCCCTACCAGGTATCATCAGTTCTGTTGGGAGAACTTGCAGCCCAAAGGAGAGATGATGCACGGGAGCTTTGGGAATGTCTGGACAGCATGATTAGGAGGTTCCATTTTGTTTTGCTCTTGCTGGTTCATTTCCTGAACCTGCTGTAAGGAAGAAATCTTTAGGAAAGGTCAGAGCTAGAAAGTAGCGGTGTCTGAGCTGAGAGCAAGCAGAGGACAGACTGTGTGATAGACCAGGGGACAAGGGACGTGGACTTGTCACTAAGTGAGCTTATTGCATCTAGTTCCCATTGCTGGTGGAGCAGTGCAACCGAAGTCTGGATTGAAGCAGAAACAGTAGACATTGTAGTGTGTGTTTAAAACTTTTGAACTGGGGGGGAGGGGAGTGTCTGGACAGAGGATGCTGGGGTCTGTGTTCACCTGTTGTCTGTGCTGTTCACAGCATGCAATGCCATTTTGGAGGATCTCAAGCCACTCTGACCTTATGGCCCTGCACCATGCCTTGGAACTGGAGTACTTATAGCAGCTCACCAGCACTTTGAAACCTCAGAGCCTCAGAGCCCATGGCTGGGCTGTCTGTATCTTGTGTCAGTACTGGGCTGCAGAACATTGTGATTCCAGCATGCTGAGGTGCAGCTGCAGTTGGTCTGAGCCCCTGCTCTTGCAGTGGGTGGAGGAGCACATCCCTGTCTTCAGCAGCTGTTGGCTCTGTGAGCCCTACGACAACAAGGAGCCGTGTGGATGTTGGAAGAACTCATCCTTACCCTGTCTGCTACCAAAGGCACATGTAGGAGGGGAAAAGAAGGAAACCAAAGGTTCATGCCTGGGAAGAAGAAAGAGGGACCTGCACTGCTTTGTAGTTTCTAGGCTCTTCAGTGTGACTCAGACCATCTCTTCCAGACAGCAGACTTTGATTGCACAGTGAAGACTGAGATTTTTCAAATTACCCATGGAGTAATTTTTCTGTAAAGAAGGTTTACTTTTTTGTTCCCTCATACCCAGGGTACTCTCTACATCTTATTTATGAACAGACTGTATTTTGACATCATGTAACTGAGGATATGTATAAGAGGACTGAAGGCTATTGTAAGCCTTTTGCCTCATGGTACAGCAACCACTTTGATTTTAGCACATTGCAGAGTAGTTTAAAATATGTCTAATTTAAGCTATAGGTACATCACTGAGACAATCATGTACAGGAACAATTTTTTGTGTAAATTTTTAATAACGAATGATTCTTTTACATATTGCTAAGGTAAATGCTGCTGACAGGTAGCATGGCCCTGATGGTGAAAGAGTGAGGCCATGTCTGCATGGCCACTGTGCAGAGCCTCGCAGCGCCTTGGGTATAAATATGTAGATAATGATTTTTTAGATACATTTGTCAAGGCCAAATGTATGGATGTCAAGTGTCAATAGGAACTGGGGTTTGCTCTTCTTAGATGTTTCTCTGCTTTTTTTCATCTCTCACCTACTCTGATTATGAAAATATTGGTTTCTTTCCCCTCATGAAGGAAATACATATAAAACACAACTGAAGAAGCTGTCTTCTGCTTCCTGTCTTAAATTTAACACAGTAACCTCTGTTTTAGAGTTTTGGGAAATGAATTTGACTCATTCCATAAAGAAAGAACAAACATGAATGTGTTTTGAGATGTGACTTCAATTGGCATCTGGGTACCAAATAGCTTTTGTCTTATCCAAAAAATGAGGGGAACTACCATCATTGCTATTTTTAGAAATGAGAATGTCGTGGAGCGTTCGAACAAGGATACTCATGCACACTGTCCTCCTCTTGCAGCAAAAGTCATTTTTGCTAAGATATCACCTCCATTGGTGGCAATGGAAACAGTGAAATAGTTATCACCAAGGGCTTACAATTGCCCTTTGTTTGTGCCCATTCACAGGAGAAACCAAGACTGTGTCTCTGACTTGTGACTTTTCTAACCTTCAGGGCTAGGCTGGCTTGCATTGGCTCCATTCCCTTTGCCCGATTTAGCTCTCTTTGTTCAGAAGCCTCGGCTTTGCTGGTTCGTTTTCCGGCTGTATTTCAGTGCTTGTATTCTGCTAAAAGCACCAGTCTAGAGCAGCCTCCTGCAAGGCTGCAGTGCTCCAGTGTCACTACAAACCTACAGCCCTTGCCACTGGAGGAGTCGTGTTGCTGCTAGAAGCCGGTGTTTGCGCAGTGCTTTGTTAGCAGCAGAGCAGTTTGTGCCTGCCAAGCCTCTCAGGTGTGCTGTGCTTTACCTGCTGTGTGTGCCGAGCTGCACACAATGCTCACCTGCCCGCAGCAAGCGCATGCCGGGTACTTTCTAGACTGAGACTAGCATTAGCCTCTTTTTTCCAGAAGCAAAGTAGGCAGTGATGGAGGCAGTTGTGGGTGTCAATTTCCTTATTTCTTTTTTTTTTTTTTTACTACTTTTTGTTTTTTCTTCTTAGGTGGTTTGGGGGTTTTGAGGTTGTGTTTTTGTTTTGGAGGCTTTCTTTGGGTTTTTGTTTGTTCGTGGGTTGATTGTTTGTTTTGGAGGAGTTCTGTGGCTCTTTCTAATTTTTAGTCACTCATGGACTGAAAAAAAAGCCAGTTTATCTGGGCCTTATTGTACAAAAAGTGTGTTGTGTCCACAGTTGTGTACAGATTTTTTCTTTATTAGTTTTGTTTTAAATTAATAAAATTGAGTTGTGAATGTATTAAACAATTGTCTCACATGCAGGTCTTTGGTATTCCTGCATTCTAGGTCTGGAATGAGGAGCTTCTGCCACCTCTCTGGGCAACCTGGGCCAGGCTCTCGCCACCCTCAGTGTGAAACATTTCTGCCTTCTCTCCAGTCTGAATCTCCCTCTGAGTTCGAACCATCATCGCTCCTTGTCCTGTCACAGCTGGCACCACTCAAAAGTCTGTCCTCAGCTTTCTGATCAGTCCCTTTAAGCACAGAAAGGCCCTAAGAAGGTCTCCTGGAGCTTTCTCTGCTACAGAAGCCATTGGTTCTATGAAAGTTCTGGCTGCCTGTGCGAGTCTGTGACCAGCAGACCCTGGAAGCTTGTTGGCCTTTTTGCTTTGTGTTTGCAAGTTTTTTTCCACTAGGAACAGAAAGGAGACAAACCTGATGGCTGCTGCAACAACCCTGAGACAGGGCTTTTCCTGAGCACTTTCAGGTGTTTCCTGAACCTTGTTTAGCTTGGGAATGTGGTTTGATGTTCCCTCCTTCTGCTGAGCGGCTCAGGTCCTTAGCTGGACGCTGGGGTGCCAGGAGAAGGCACTGATGTTCTTTTTTTTTTTTTTTTTTTCCCCCTCTCCCGCATTTGTCTGTAAAGAGCTGATCTTCTGTGATCCTGTTCTTGCCATTTTAACCTACTGCTAATGGGTGTGAGGTCTTCCTCCATATTCAGTGATACCCCAATTCTTTAGACATTGACACGGGAACTGGAGGCTGTTTACTGCTTCCAGGGAGCACATTTCCTGCTGTTCTGAGATGAGGACACTGCACCTGAGTTGTGCAGAAAAGTTACGGTTCAGACAATAACATTTTCCACAGGGTTTTGATTACTCTTTCATCTGTACTGAATACAGCCTGATGTTCAAACCTCGTGCAGGTCTCTGGCAGGACTTTGAGTGGTTGTGTTGTGTCTGGTCACGTTCCTAAAACTATTCTTGCAATTTTGAAAACAAGCTGGCAAGAGGAACCTACCCCACAAGGCACTGGCCTGGTTCTCAGACAGTGGCTTTCTCCTGAGTATTTGTGGAGTGGTTCTGGAAGGGGGTAGTAGATGGGATTTCTAACTCCTCAGCTTCCTGGTGGAAAAAGCTCTGCACAGATGATTTTACCATCCAGACAACAAACTAATTGCAAATAATTTTGTAGAAATGAAAATGTAACTGGAAAGAATGGCCCATCTTAGGTAAAAGAAGAGCAGCCTGTCATAAATGCTCCATGGGCTGACAGATCTGCAGACAAACTGCAAATGCTCTTTTCAGATCAGTCTGTTAGCTGCACTTGGTTACACTTGTATGTGACACTGAGGGGTGTTCAGAGGTGTAAAGCACAGGGAGATTTGGGCTGTCATAGACTGCAAAAAATAATGTAATCCACTCCTTTCTACCTGGGAATGGTAAGCAGACCACCTTCAATCATACTTGAATGAAAAGTGAGGGCTGGCTGCAATCTGAGATTAAACCTGATTACAATTCAGTAGAGAGATCGAGACTGGGATTTTTGGCCCTTTGATTTGCTAATCTACTAGAGGGCATCTAAAGGAGGAAGGCCAAGATGCAGCATGTTTGCAGCTGAAGAGGCATGTGAATGTGCTTGGCCAAGATCTGGAACCTGTGTGGTTTCATCCCTAGTCCCTTGGATTTCACTTCCAGCACTAATTGCACAGAATATCAGGGTATGAAGAATCCTAAACTGACCCAGGGCCACCCTCAGGTAAACTCTGCTGTGATCTGCATTGATGCAGAAATCAGCATTTTAGGCACCTAACATCTCGTTCATCTGTTCCCCAGTTGTGGTACAATACCTCAGGAAGCAGAGCCTGCAGCAGGTGGTTCTGTGCCTGGTTTGTTCAGGTGCAGGGAGAGCTCTGCTGTGACTCAGTTCAGCCTGGTTTACAGACAGCCCCATTTCAGGTGTTTGCAGGGCATCGTCCTCCACTGCCCTTGCGTTTTTGGAGTTAGGTGACAGTAATTCCCTGTGTCCACAGCCAGCACAGCAATGCTGCAACAACAGCAAGGGTGAAGTGGCCAAGCTGGTGGCACGTTGGCTTTTCTGTACAGGTTGGAGTTCTACTTGTTAAATTCATGTCCAAAGTCACCAAGTCCCATGTCAGGTGCTCGTGGCACATTCACCTTCTATCTTCACTTGAAAGGGACTTTTCTGTTTCATCCTCATGTTCGGTGTTTTCAAAATGTGACCTGAGTAAAACAAACACAGTCCAGCATCTTTCTGTCAGTGCCTGGAGGAAAGGCTTTCCTCAAACTCATTGCAAGACTCCTTAACAACAGTGCAACATTTAGTCCTGTCCGAACAGTGCCAGAGAGAAACAATTGCACGAGGAGTGTGAATAAATCGAGTCTTGGTTCTGTGAACCACAGACTGAGCCTGCTGCTGGTGACAGAGCCCATAGCAAAATAAACTGTGGAGCTCTTGCAGCTGGGCCGCAAGCAGCCCTGATGTCTGCAGCTATTCCTGTAAAGCCACAGTGGTTTGTCATTTGCTTTGCTGCAAAGAGGAAGGCAAACAAACATAAATCAAAAGGCACAGCTCTCATTTGAAATTACTGAGCCAAAAACTGAACCCATGCAACCATGTCACCTTATTTACCCATCAGCGTGGGTGTTTTGTTCTGCCAGCGGTCCCCAAATCCTCAGCTCTGTAACACAAACAGTTCACCCTAATGAACCATGTTCTAGTAATTGGCACAGCTGCTGGAAAAGGCCAAAGACCCCTGAAACTGAATAGGATAATGGTAAAAGTCTCTCCCCACAAACCCAGCTTGTGGTCTGCAAGTCTGCCACAGCATTTCAGCTTGCCAGACACTGCTGACTGCATCGGCCTGCAAATATTCTGGTAGTTCTTCCTTTAAAAGTTGCTCAGGATGCTTGGCAGGTAAGGACCATTCTGGAGCCTTGAAAATGATAGGATAGGATTAATGGCAGCAAAATGAACACATGGGCTTGGTTTCTAATGGAAATTCTAATCTGGTTTAAAGCCTAATTGCCGTTTGATTGTCTGAACTGTGCTATTCCTTCAATTTTGCTGTAAGGGTTTTGTATCCTACACTTTGTGACTCCAGGTTCTGCTGCTTGCAGTAAGAGATTATTTCCCCTGGTACTTGTACTTGTCAGCTGGAGCAAGCCAAATATCTCTTGTAGCAGGGGATTCTCATCTCCCTACATGCACTAGGTGCTTGCAGTCACTGCCCACCACAGTCCCACTCTTCTCCAGGCAAGCCCTTGCCCATCCCTGGCAATCTCAATGCATTCCTCCCTCCTGAGCAGCAGCAAGGGGAGAAACTCTGGGGCCATCACTGTGCCTCTGGTAGCACATGAGGAATGAGGGTTTGGAAAGTATCTGGCCAAGTCAAGTAATTTTGGCTATTTTCACTCAGAAACTGATGATTTCTGGAAGGAAAGGATGTAAATCAGGTGGAAGTTGCTAGGAACCTTTTGCTCTTACCAGCATGGAGTAAGAAAATTTGTGGTCTGGTGCTGACAGAACATGGCTTTCCTGGGTTAAAATACACATTTGCCTCCTCTACTGGTTTTGAAGTGCTTCAGGAATACACAAAGGATTTTCAAAGGTAAAAGCATGGTGCCTGAGGGAGCAGCACAAGTTTAAATGACACAGGAGAAGTATTTATGAGCCTTTTTTTTATAAGGTGGTCAAAGCAAAGACCATCCAGCATGTAACATAAGACTGGCTGAAGAAGAAAGGTTTTCCAAAGCTACGTTGGAGAGTTCAGCATGAATGGAATTTTTTCTTTGGTCTCTATGGCTTATTTAAATTGATGATGTTTTCAGGTGGAGTCTGAATCATAACACAGATCAAGGTGAACCTTGCCAGGGAGCTGGACATTGGGCTGTTACTCAAAGAATGCTGCTGGTAATGGTGAAATAATCCTGGACAGATGATGGGGGTCAGTGAAAGGGTGGGGTGTTAAATTGTCTCAAACTTTTTCAAATGACTGGAATTGTGTTGGCTTGTTCTCAAGTCATGGAGATTAATGCTCCCAAACAGTCCCACAGAACTCAGTGGCATATCTCCCAGGATTTAGCTGGTGTGTCCAACTAACTACAGCAAAGTGCAGAAGAGAGGTCATCAGTAGCTCCTGCTGTGGTGGTGTAGAGCTAATGAGCTTTTCCCTACTACAGGAAGAAGCTGCAGTCCATGCTCAAGTCAAGGGATCACTTCCAGGTCTAATTCTTGAGCTTGCTAAACCTTGGCCCTTTTCCTGGAACTCTTAGAGGGGTTTCAAGTGCCACTACTCTAGGCTGGCCCCACACACACTTTCCTCCCACATTGTACACACATTCACACTTTGGTCCCAGCTCTTCTCTTCCCATCCCTAATCTTTCCTATCTCTACATGGATCTCTGAACTGGCAGTCTGCTGGTGCCATGTGTTTTCTGAAGTGTTACAAGTTCAAGCTACCCCCTGACCAACAACACACATCTCAATAAGTTGAGCTTTATGCTCCCTGGCCTCTACCTCACTGACCAAAGCGACCCTAGCACTTACACCTCCTCTACTGACTCTTTGTTAAGCTTTGCTGCAAGTGAGCAAGTCCTCCAAGGGCTGGCCAAGTACAGGCTGGTGATGGAACCTTGTCAGTGGACTTTCTTTTGTTTCTGCCTCAGCTATGCATCTACACATTTAGCTAATTAGGACACCCATTCTAAATGACTTTTGAAATTACTGTGCTAGTAACTAGGGCAGAACTGGACATGACTAATTACAGTGGGACTATCCCTAACTGCTTAAAGTAAAACCTGGACATAAAACCTCAGCATATCCAGAGCATTTACCTGATAAATGGAGAGCTTCTAGCATGCTGCTTGTGTGACTTGGTTGTGAACAAGAGTGGAGAACTGATATGGATGCAAAATCAATTAGTTACTTATTAATTTAAATATATATGGGACCTTACTTTCTTAACTGTAGCAAATTTCTCCTGAGCCAGTATCACTGCTGACCATTTTGTAACATCAAACCACAGCCTCCTACGAGAAGTGTAAATAAACCCTGCCAAGGGCAGCCTGGAGCTTCAATAGCCTTAAGCCATTTTACACCCAAAGGAGAGCATCTATGCCAGGGCTCAGCAGCAAGCTGTAGTGGATGTGCACTGACTTCCCACCTTGAGCTGTTTGCCTTAGTGCTCCCCTGTGCCCTGGGCAGACAGCCAGACATGGAGAGAGCCTGGGCTGTGCTGATTCCATGACTTCACAGAATGATTGCACAGATCTGTGTGTTTGAAACCAGTCCTGCGCAGAGGTGCCTCAGTGCTGGTGAAGCAGCTTCACTGGGTGGACCTGCATCACTCACAGCAGCACTGCAGCCAAGCAGGGTTTCCAGCGACCTCTCACTGGTGACAAGGGCAGTGAGTCTGCCTTGACAAGTGCTGCGCCAGAGCATGCCTTTGGCCATGGTAATGAAGATTGAAAGCACCTTAAACCAAAACACCTCCAGCTTTTCTACAACAGTAGAGAAATTAACATTTCATTGTTCAATCTGTTTTATTGATTTTCATAGTGCAGAAAGTGCATAATGCAGAAAATCCAATACTAAATGAAAGTGCAATGTACAGAGAGAATTGTGCAGGGACAGCTGCAGGGAAACAGGTTGGCCAGGGAGTCACCAAAGGACATGGACTCTCTGCTGCCATTTCAAAAGGCAGGAAAAAACTATAAAGTGTCTCTGTGGAAGTATGCAGGTGAGATGGCAGCAGCTTCCCAAACCAGAACACAAGCCTGTGCCTCCATGCAAAGAGGTGTGACATCCTACTCAAAAATGTGGGTAGTTTGGGCAGATGGGCATTGACCCTTCAGTAGGTGGAATGTAGCTGGATGTCTGTATCTGCATTGTACATGTGTGCTTTTGGTCCTTGTAGAAAAGGCTATGCAGATGCAGTGGCAGGAAGGGCAAAAGCAGAAAGGAAGCTGGCATGAGGCAGGATCCAGTAGGGTCTTCAAAAGGAAAAAGGGCTTGTTTGGATAACACTTTGCCCTGAAAGTGTTGCTGCTAAAACCAAAGCTGTCCCCCATTGCTTGGTACTACCTGGGTTCAAGAACACAGGACTGGTGGCCAGAGAGTGCTGCCTACAAACTATCTGGCTCCACCATCTCTTCATAAAGAGAGTAAATTTCAAGTCTCCTTTCTTTTGACACTTGTTTGACTGATCAAGTCAAACAAGGGCAACAATATAATCTGCATGAACAGCACAAACCATGGTGGTCAGAGAGTCAAACTGGCATCATGCAAATCCCAGAAAGGCAGATGAGATACCTCTGATCTCCCCCAGAGTGTGCTTTGGACCAAGTCCTGTAGCAGCATGTGCATTGGCTGAGTGCAAATCACTGCTCTCTGAGGGTAACCTTTGCTGTAAGTGGTTACCAGCAGCACCCTGGTAGCAAAGGCATTCCCCTGTCACTGTGCTACTAGCTAAAGACAGAGAGGCTTTGTATCAGTGAATCCCTTCCTGCTGCCAAGGACCACTTCTGCTCTGTGAAGCCAGTGATGCCTCCAGGTGGGGCTCGGGGCAGTGAGCACACACAGCCAGCACTTGTCTGACAGGGATGGGAGCATCTGAGGCCTCCAAGCAAAGCTGGTTAAGCTCCCTAATGTGATTCCCAGGCCACTTTGTACACGCTCTTCCCTTGGACTTCGTGCACCACAAAGCTGTAATGGCAATCTCAGAGTGCCTGGGCGAGTGCCACATAAGATGCAGTTGTACTGTGGCAGAGAAACAGTCCAGTCCTGAGCATTGCTTTCCTCTCCTTTGGGAGTATTTCACATCTGGCACCTCTCTGGAATTGGTCTGGGAGGAGGGCTTGGCTGTGCCACCCTTGCTGCAAACATCGACTGATGTTCTTTTGGATGCTGCTGGCGTTTCCCACGGCCAGGCAGAGGCAGTTTGCGCTGCAGCCCATTGGCTTCCGGAGCCAGGCTCTGACCTTCAGCATCCTTCTCCTAGAGCCTTTTCTCCTGTCACTTTCATTTACATTGCAGGCTCCATCGAACGTCTGCCTGCCTCTAGAGTACACAGGCACTTCTCTGGCGTGGTAAGTGGAATAATAATGATAACAGAGCTGTCTCACAGTGTTTGTTGGAACACACCTGGTAAACCCAAGGGGAAGGCTGAATGCAGTGACACATCTCATTAAAGACAACTGATGGTTTATTTAACTCGATAATTAAAAGTTTGACAGAGATCACCTCAGGCTGTTTTCTTAATAGCTGGGTTTCAACTGAATGCCCAAGTCAACAGATAGGTAATTGTCCAAGAGAATAACTTTAATATAAGCAATGAAGGTTCTACCAGAGTCACACTGGTGTCCCTCAGGACAATGAGAACTGTTTCTACAGGGGGTACAATGACTGTATAAATTAGTCCATCATCCTCCTGTGCACAGGCAAGAGATGGCTCCCAAGTGGTTTGAGCAGAAAGTGACGGTATAGAGCTGCAAATCAGCAGCACTCAGCCCGTTCAGCTCCCACTCAGAGAAGGGGTTTGCCTGTTGGAAGGGCAGTGTGGGTAGACAGGAGGTGCCAGCTGCACAGCTGTCAGATTGCTGGGCCCTTCGTGTTTCAGGCACGTCTCCAGTGCTATACATATGTGAGCACTGCAGCATAAGGGAGAACCATCAGGATCTTGGTAAATTCTGAGCATCATTGCAGAATTACCGTAACAGTTGCAGAATTACCATAACAGTGTTTATAGTAGGAGCTATAAATGGTACCATGAGGCTGATTAAAGCTTAAGAGCTACTTTTCCTGCTCACTGATTATGATTAGCTCTTCAATGAATTGCTTGCCAAAGGACTCCATTAAGTAACAGCAGAGTGACCTTACAGGCTGTAGTTTCAGTGCTTTAAATGCACAGCTGAAGTTTTTCACATGGAGAGCCACAGATACTCTGAGTGTGGCTGTAGTAAGGTGAGAGGAACAATCGACCTGCAACAGCCTGGGGCCGAGGCTTTCTACATCCTGCACATTTGCAAGCTCTCATAAGCTTTTAAAAGTCCAAACCTACCAACTGTTTCTGTAGCTGGTGGGTGAATCCCCAGCAGCCTGTACTCTCCTTTAGGTATGCCACAGGATTACATTTCAGGAGTTGAGGGGGAGAAGATCATTTCTGTGTCCCTAAGGGGCATCCATTGCAAATGGATCTAGGTGTCCAGGTTCCCAAAGCCCATACATACTTGTGGTCAGTTTTAAGACACTGTACTTGCATTTGATCAGTCCTTACTTTCAGTGTAAGAGCAGAGCCTTGCACCTCACAAATGCCACTTTCTCCATTTCCTTTGTCCAGGCAGAATGTCCTCCCCCTGTTCTGGTGATAGCTCTCCATACTGTGGCTGATACAGCTCCGTGCTTTGCTGGTGTCTGCTTTTGCTTTTGCAGAATGCAGCAGGGTCTGTGGCTTCCTCCAAGCCTCATCTATGTTTAATATAAATTTTCACACCATCCTCTTTGTTTGATACCCTTCCCCAGTCATCTTCCCTGCTGTTTTTCTTAAAGCACCATGGAGGCTGATTTTGATCTCATGATTAATCTGACCAAATAAGATGGATGTTCAACAAAAAACACTTTTAGAAGCAAAGCCCTGAAGACCAAAAGCAGTCATGCTTGCACTGAGAGCTGCAGGCATTTGTCTTTGGCTTGGTTTTCCCAGAAATGACTGGCAGAGACGTAGTTTTTCATAAGGGTAGTTGGCTCTGCTCTCACCTGGCTAGTCTTGGAAGATGATTTTGGTTACAGTTTCATCTGCCAAGTCCCATATTCCCTCATGACCTATGTTTAAATTTTAGTCTTCCAGCTAGACCACCTGCCTGGTGTTAATTAGTTATGGTTTCTTTTTCATATGCAAAATTGTTTTAACTTCTTGAGCTGGCACAGATTTGCCTGGGCTTCCTCCTAGTCCTGCTGTACAAGCAGTGCTGCCTGCCTAGACCTGTCATCTGCACAGTGAAATCAGCCAGCCTCAATCAGAGATGACAAATTGTCGGGAGGCAGGGGCAGAAGAGAGGCAGCAATTAACTTTTGTGTGCCAAGGCTGTTAGGCTGTTATGCTCCCCAGACTTAGCAAACTCTCCTGACTGAGCTGCTGGCCTTGTTTCTGAGAAGTTGCTGGGTTTACATCCAAAGCAGGAGCTATGATATGTCTTTGGTAAGTAGAAGAAGTCCACACGCCCAGTTATTTATATCCAGGTTCTGCAGCTTTGGCAGTGCTGGTCCCTCATACACAGGGCATTTGCTGGCTGCTGGCTGCCACATGAGCCTGCATTGACTGTCCTCTGAGAGTAACCTCTCTGCATCCTACCCAGGCCATTCCTGTTGGAACTGGAGTGACGGGAACTGTTGCAGATACACACCATGGAAGAACACCACCAGACCAGCTGCATTGCGCTGAGGCTGGCCATCAGCCTGATCCTCACAAGGATGCCATGTTAGCTCACCACATTCTGGGCTTCTTCTGGTCCAGGTGAACAGCCAGACTCTCCTCGTCTCAGCTGCTTTGTCTTGACATAGGTGCTCTGTCTGCCCTGCCTTCGTAGCAGCCATTGGCTTTTGGTCCTGACCAACAGACTTTCTCACAATTTATGCAGCAGCTTATCCCTGGATTGCCTTCCTCCGCTTCCAAGGACTCGAGATTTACAGTTCATTTTTTGGAGGTTTGTCACTCTCGATAAATGGTGGCAAAAAATGGTGACTCTTTTCTAATCTCCTGTCACCTGTCTCAGATGTTCTTCTAATCCACTCTAGCAGAAGTTGCCTATTCCTCAGCCAGAGCTGTGTTGCTGCAGTGAGTGCAAGACTTTGTTGAGCCTGCTGGAGTTGTCGCCATGTCCAGGTCCATGTGATTAAATTATTATCAAAGCTCACCGTTTACCTAGGAATCCCTTCCTGTCGTAGCAAAGTTTCTGCCAGCACTTCTACATGACGTCACAAGAGACCATTTGTAAAGATCCAAATTCAGACAGCTCAGATTCTTCAGGCTCCAACCCAGCAATGTGACAAGGATGGAGCTGACTGCAAGCCTGTGAGTTACGTTGCTGTCACTGAGCTACTTGCTTGGTTAAGTGTCTTGGTACATCACAGTTCCTGTGGGGTCCATTAACAGTGCCTTTGAAACGAGAGAAGTAATTTATAGATCCTTCAAATATCAAAAGGTAGAAGTCCCCTAATACCACTCAAATTGTGAAGAGTCAGTAGGAAGAGTCAGTAGGGGCAGCTGCAGCCCAGTGCCTGGGAACGTTCCTCACCACTTTTTAACTGACTGGAATAGTTGTAGTCTCAGAACCTGAGCTCAGCTCAGGTTACTCCCACCATGCTCAGAGGCAGGAGAAAACAGAGAGGCAGAATCGGGAAAACAACCACTTTGTGCTTGCTGCAGGGACTGACCTGTGATCGTCTGGACAAAAGAAAAGGGACTTTCACCAGGCTGTTGAAATGCTGGAACTTCTCAGACCATGGAACTATTTGTGTGCCAAATTCAAGTCTTTATCCAAGAAATACTTAGAAGCTACAGCTACTAAAAATTAATTTAAGTGTTAATATAGATTATAAAATTAAACCCTATTTCATGCACTTAAAAATACTGACAGCAAAAGGACAAATGAACAACTGCAAACCAAATCTAAACATTCTTTCAGGACTCTAATCCAGTTCAAAAGGTGACATTTGAAGAAGTTTGGTAAAAGGAGAGCATTCCTAGGCAGCACTAAGCTGCTGTTACATCAGCAGTGTTACTGCTCTTGGCACAGTACTGAGAAGCCACTGGTGCCTGTTGGGTTCATACTGCATAGCCATGAAGAAAGGCCACGCAAGGTTGCAGCTGCTGCACCCAGAGGCAGCAGATCTCTGCAAACAGCTTCCTGCAGGAGTCACAACAAGCTGAGCTGTGAAACCTGCACAAATGCTTTTGCAGAACAGAGCAGAGCACATGCCCTGAGTTTTGAAGTCACAGAATCGTTTTGTTGGAAGAGACCCTTAGGGCCATTGACTCAAGCTGTTAACCCGGCAGTGCCAGGTTCTTCACAGAGAGTGCACCCATACTTCAAAATGTTGGCAGTCCCCTCCCTTCCCCGTCAGTGCTTTTGCTTTTGGCCAATGTAAATAATTTGCTGGTGTGCAAGCTACAAATGCAGCCCTGCTACCTGCCGGCCCTGAGGCTATTGCCTGCCTTTTCCCTCTTTCCCATCAATTTGTGTGTACTTTCTGAAACTGGATCCCCTCATCTCTGTGTGCTCTAGTGGCACTGCCTCTTTTGAAATTACTCGGGAAAGACACTGAAGCTGAAGTACCGTGCAGGATATGACTCTGCTGAGAATAAATGAGGGGGAAGTGAGCTGACGGGAGGGGAGAAGAACTGAGGGTCTCAGCGACAGCACAGAGCCACAGGAAGTGATTGATGAAACCGAATATGAGAGCAGCTGTGCTGTGCTTTGCATGCTGTCTAGCAGAGATTTCACTGGGCTGCCCAGAGGACAATGGGAGGACATAGAGTCTGGCATGCACAGAGCAGTTGGCAATTAAAAAGTAGTTACAGAACTTGTTTTAAAGGGACTCATTCACTGAAAGAAAACCAAAATAAACAAGCATCTACTTGTGCTTTGTGCAAATTCCTGTAGGGAATAAGAGTTTTCCCTTTGCAGTTTTCGTGCATACGTAGAGGACACTCAGCTGGCCCTGGTGAATTATAAGCAACAGTCACAGTGGTCTGCTAGCTAAGATCAAATGTGTTAGCTCTGAAATTCCAGAAGTGGTACAAAATGGAAGCAATCCGAGTGGCTCTGAGATAGGCTTCAGGAATGGAGCAGCAGCACCTTTTCAGTTCATCGATTCTTGAGCAATTACTGGACTATCACATGAACAGAGTAGGTTTTGAAATGCTTTCTAGGTCTGTAGGTTGAAAAGGAGGAAATTCTCACAAAGAAGAATAAAATGAAACCTGTACTGTGAGGAGGAACCATCCCACTTTCTAATTCATCACACACAAAAGCCAAGCGGCAGCCACAAGTCGAGCTGGGATTACTGTGGGTCTTGCAGTAAATTACAGCCCTTCTGGAGCAGAGTCTGTGCAAAGCCTATCTGGAGTCTCACTGGGGGTTGACAGGGAGTGAGGCCATGCATCTTTCATCCTTACACAGGTACCTTGTGTGAGACAGGCTTTGAGGAGCTACTGGATGCAGGCCTGCAATACAGGGGCAGGTTTTGCAGCCTGAGCTGAGCTCCCTGCTGCCGGAGCTACTTGCTGATGTCCTCTGAGCTAACTAGTTCAAAGCAAATTTGGCTATATTTAAATTGCAATTGTTTTCTCCAGATTTCAACCATCCGAGGTTATGAAGACAGTTTAGCTGCCTAGGGATGGGAATGGCAAATATGTCAGGAAGTATGATGGACAGAAAGTCCTCTTCTGTCCAGTTGCAGGTTTGAAATGGATAAAGGGGATCTAAAACTCTTATCAAGGAGGAAGATACACCCTGGATTAATCTCTTGCAGGGTACTCACTGGTGCTACTAAAATCTGGACAAGGTAATGGCTCGAAAGCTTTTTTCAACCCCTGGATGTCCCAGACCAAGGCATATAGTCTGGTTGCCCTAATCTGTGTTGTCACCAGCACCTAGGGAGTCAGGGTCCAATGAGTCGCTCTGAAAACAACCTAATCCAGCTTAACTTCTTTCTGCAGGTTCTTGTTTGCTAGGCACCAAAGGGGCTTTAGCTCATAAGGCAGGACAAGCTCCTAACTTCTACCCAGGTAGACCTGCACGAAATTACTTCAATGTTGTTAAGGCTCTCCAGCTCAGTGTTGCAACAAGCCAAAGACAGACGTGGTAGGCAAATGAAGTCAACTGCCACTGCTGTCTAGTTCCCTGGCAGCTATTGTCTCCTCAGTTCTGCCGATGTAACTAGCTGTAGGTGAACTTTGGGTTCATGAATGAACTGCAGGGGGAAATGGCTGGACAGAGCAATTTGGGATAGAAATTGCCAAACACAAATAAGCAGCAGCTGGGCCACATCATCTGACCATGACTGAAGCTTTAGCTCTGTGGGCCTGAGCCTTGGTGCTGCACAGCAGAGTGTTCTTTAAATTGTGAAGGTCTTCTTTCCTGGGGAAACAGGAGGGCAGCTCCTCCCTGTGCATTGGCACAGCAGAGAAGCAGAAAAAGCCTGTGGTAGCTTCTTGGGCAGGCAGAGTGAAGCCACCACCCCATGAGGATTCTTCAGTGGTGAATTTGATGTGCAGGCACACTGACGATTCAGTTCCAGAAAGTTAAAGGGTGGGACAAATAATTCCAGCTGTGAGATCATCCCAGTTAGCTGCACTGTGACAGATTTCCAGAAACCTTGCTGTTATCCGCAGAGAGAATGCTCAGAGGCAGGTGACAAGAGCACAGCAACATGTGCATGTCCAGTCCCAGATAGCAGCTCTCGTTTGTTCCCAAGGTTTTCCTATGCACAAGGTGCTATGAATATTATTCAGGCAATGAGATGTCACTTCTGGTCCCCAGCGGGTGAGAAGCTGCAGGCTCTGTGTGTGCTCACAGCCCCTGGAAGCACTACAGTGGTATGCAAATGGCAGATGTCAGCACCAGCACCTGGCAAGGGCAGAGAAAATACACAAAAAGTTTAACGAACAGAAGAAGAAAGAGAGGCAGTAACTGACAGCTCTGACTAGGGAATATGGCAATCAACAGCAGGGCTACCCCGCAGATCCTCCTATGGGCCCCAGAATGCTAAAAACTTTAGCTGAGTGTAAACAAATGCCATACTGGAAGGGAAGCAGTCCTGAGGGAGGGATCTGGTCACCGTCAGAGGGCATCTTTCATCTCACCACCGGGTGAAGGGGGTTTTGTGTACCTGCTGCAGGCAGGGGCCAAGGTCCCCACGCAGGAAACCGTCGCCTTCCCCTCGGGCCTGCAAGTGGGCACCACGGCTCTGGGCTGCTGTAGAAAATACAATATAGAGCATTTATGAACACTGAACTCCTCAACCGCCTTCCCTTGGACTACCACTTTGCAATTCAGACACAGCAAGCAAGGGAAATGTCGGCTCCAGGCAAGAACCGAGGACTGATCCAGATTTTAGGTTAGTTTATGAAGGGAACCTGTCTCGTTACGCAAGCATGCAGTGACATGAAGTATTGGTTAGTGCTTAAAATAAACTGCTCATATCTCTGAAATCATGCCCCCAAAAATCTGCGCAAGGTAAAGAACAAGCCCAGAAAAAAACTGAGTGTTGGTTTCACCCTTGGCTGAGAGCAGCCCCTCTGAAGTCTGAGGCAGCTCTGGGGCGCTCCATATCCTGCCCCGGCTTTGATGTTCCCTTGCCTAAGGCCGCAGTGACCTCCTTCATCATAGCAGCCACTCTTCTGCCTTTAAATGTGTTCTGCCTGCCTGCACAAGCCAAAGCCAAGTCCTTCGGATGATCCCAAGTCCCAAAAAGGCTGATGGGGTTGTCAGTAGTTCACAGCAAGCTGCTCAGTTGGTGAACCAAAGCAAGTACTTAACAGCTTGGCTTGACTTTAAGAGCTTTTGTGCATTTCTGCTGCATGATTTAATTGCAGTTTGATGAACAAACTCTTGAAAATATGTTCTCTGTGAGAAAAAGATGTCTTTCAAAAATAACAGAAGTCATACAGCCAGGTCAAATCTGCTTCATTTTCTGGGGCTGCTGGGCACTGCTGAAAGGGTTCGGTCAACCATGCAAACTCCTTTATTTTTCGCACTGTAATTTGAGCGGAGCAATCTCGTGGCTGAGCTTTGTCTCATCCAACAGTTGGGTTTGAGATCTCTCACCTGCACACTAGGAGTGCTTACAGGTATTTGCTGACTTGTTTCTTGATAAGTTCCCAAAATTAGAAAGCTAATCTTGTTCATTCTTCTTTATAGTGAAAAATTTTCTGGCCATGCCCAAAGGTAGCCCAGAGTCTGTGTCCTGACCCATGAGCTCTGCAGATATCCACAACAGCTTCAGGTTTTTTCTTTCCCAGTCTGAAATAATAATTTTGTAGCTTTTACTCTCAGCCTCCTTGCTTCCAGGGATATGTCTTTGGCTTTCCCACGTGGTGCAGGTAATTGCGAGAGGGCTGAATTTAACTCAAGGATCACTGACAGTTCCAGATCTTTGACCCTGCTGGCCAGAGCTGCAGTCAGTGATCCCAGAGTGGGATTCCCAGGATGTGTCCTGGTGCTGAGCCCCTGCTGCCTCCTGCCCTCCCGCAGTGCTTAGTGCTCCTGGGAAGCTAGAGAGAAGGAAGAGGAGTGGGATGCCTGGGTCAGACATGGCAATGTTCCTGCTTGTGCCTTTATTCACCCATTCCTGGTTCTTTCCCAATCCAGTGAGGTAAGGGAACAGGAACTGCCAAGCTGAAGTGATTGCTGCATCTAAAATTTCTGAAGGCAATACTTAAGGCTTAAGTTTTATTCGCAACTGACACATGCAATTTAGTGCTTCTATGCTACAGTAATTAAATGCCTTAACAGCCACAGCAATAACGGATACTGAAACCTCAGTGCTTTTCTGAGGTGGTCCTGTGAACTGATGACTCCTGAGCCACTGACAGGTAGGAGATTTCAATCAGATTACCTGAAAGGGTGCCTGGAAGCATGATAATTGAAGGTAATTAGCCACTGTCCTTGCAGGTCTGCCTGGTCATAAGGTATGAGACAGTCTGCTGCTAACAGGAAATCCCAGGGAATGCCACTCTAACAAGGGGGGCTCTGAACGCATCACCACGATGAAAGAGCAGCAGCACAAGAGGCTTAAATGCTGCTGATAAAATTTGCACTTTACAGGACCAAGACCACTGGACGCCCTCCCAGTCTGGTCATGGAGAGCTCAGGCTCAGAGAGGGCCATGAATGCCCCCTAGAAAAGGTAGAATATCAGGATGCAGTTTGTGTTACTTCTTTCTGTGATTTATCACTGTAGCTCGAGATTGCCTCACAAGAGAGGTTCCAGAGTGCATCTGATCTAAAAACAATCCAGCACCTACTGCTTTTTCCTCTCGCTATTCTTAGGTGAAAACAACATCCCTGACACATTTATTTTTGCATTTCACTAATGGCACCTATTTTACTAAACCCTTTATGTAAAACCACACCAGCCACACTGAGGGAAAATAATAGTCCCAGCAATTTAGCTGTAGTCAAATCAAAACCATTTCCACCAGCGCCTGGCAGGTTTTGCATTCCGTTTGCATAGTTGGCAGTTGGCTGTGTTTGTTTTTATTGCTCTGTTGTTTTTAATGAGTAAATTTGTTTAGACTACAGGGAACTCAAAATGATTGTAAATATTTTCTGGCTGGTTATTGAAAGGAGAACTCCTTTTCAGAGATACATAACAAGCACAGCAGTCTCTATTTCACTCTCTTTCCTGTAGGCTCCAGCATATTTGAGTATCAGATGTTTTTCTAAACCCACCCCCCCAGGGGCTTTTCTGCAGAAGCCCCAGCCGAAGGCAAGGGCTAAAGCTAGAAAATCTGGGAGCAGCTCTGACCCATTATCCCAGCTCAGGCTGGACACTTGCACTCAGAGGTTATTTCAGAATGCTCCTCAGATACCAACTTCCACGAGAAGTCTCCAGATGTTGTAAGGAAAAAGTTCTCTTGGTCTGGTCCTGTTTTCCCATCCTGCAGTCTTCATAAGACTGAGTCTGATTTACTTGCCACAATGAAATTATCACACACACAAAATCTGTCAGACCCAAGTGAGGAAATCCTTACTCAGAGGTTACTAGGAAAAAGCCTGGCTTTAATTAGAAGAACTATCACACACTCCCAATTCACTTGCAGAGCTTCACACAGAGCACAATTACGTCCTTCACTGGAAATAAAGCACACAAGCAAGCAAGCTCACCTTACAAAGGGTGATCTGTTGGAATGAAGAGCTCTACAAATTATTGGAATTCTAAACTGACACGAATATTCTTAATATTAGATTTTATGTAAGAAGTAAAATCTCTAAACTGCTTAACTCAGAGCACATGCCAGAGGGTTCTTGTGGTTGTTCACTGCATTGCTGATGCCTGTCCCATACGTCAGCTTCCCGTTAACGTTAGTGGGTCCAGGATTTCCCTGGTAGTGCCCTTTGAGGTGTTTAACAATTCCAGTAGCTTCTCTCCCAGTTTTGCAGCCAATCACACTCATTCATGATGAACATGACAAACTCCTCCAGTCTCCATTTTGGGATGATATTTACCCACTACCCCTCTAAAAATTATCTCTTTGAAATTAATTGAACTGAGTGAAAATTAATATGAGTGAAAATTTTGCCTCCTGATTTGTGCCAGAGGTGCAGAAGTTGGTCCTAGCATTTCATCACTCTCCTCATTTAGTAACAGTGTCTGCATGTTGGAGAGGGAAGACTGAACATGAAAGACTGCACTGCCAAACTGGGGACAGCTTGGAGCAGACATGGGTGTGGGCTGAAGTCACAGGCAGGCACTCGTGTCAAGCTCCACTGCCTCTGGTGTGTGTGAGCAACCAGAAGCACCAGCTCAGGCCTTGTGTTTGCCCACAGCAGCCCGCTTCACACGGAGCATGTGCAGATGCAGCAGGGCTTGGTTTGCTGTGCACGTTCTGCCAAGCTCACCCACGTCTGTAGGCTGGGCACGTTTGGCAGCTGGACAGCAGAACTTGGACAATCAGCAGCTGAGACCGGGAAGGCAAGTCCGGAAGAAAAGCAAGAGCAAAGTTGGAGACACACAACTTTCGTGTGTCAGACCTTGCCATGGCCCAAGCAGCAAAAAATGCCCACTGAAAAATCTGCTCCCAACTCGCACCCCTGCCTCGGCAGGGCAGTCACGCTGGGAGGGGAGATTGTTAGGAGTTTTTTAGAAGGAAGTACAATACCTTAATAGTGCCTCCCATACTGCAGGACCTATCCCAGGGCTGTCAGTGACGTTTGACAGCTCTGTGGAAACTAACCTCAGTTGTCTTCCTGGCACAGACATGCCTGTTCACACTGGAAATGGCTTTCCTGGTTCCTTTTCCTCTGCTTGGCAACAATCATTTTTTAAAAATACTTTTCAAGTTTGGGATAATTGCAACATTGATCCGGAAATCAATGAGCTGCTGTGAGGTGGATACAGGACTGTGATTTGTGCAGAGCCTTCCTGTGTTTCAGACTCCATACCCTGTATGCGATGGAAGGTTTGGGACTTTTCATTGCACCTTCACACAGGAATAGTCTGCTGGGGGGAAACATAGCAGGCAACAGCACATAGGCAGAGGAAGAGTCCCATTTTTATCATCAGCAGTCTGAACTGTAATTCTCTGCCTGATGTACAGCACCCTGGGAAAAAATGGAAGCCTGGCTTCCAGGAGACTTATTCTACCCTCTGTAGCTGCCTTTTGAACTGGAATCATTTGCAGTCCCTCCCAAGATACAGTAATTCAAGCAAGAAAGAGACCCCAGGAGAGCACACACAGACATCTTCCAGTTTCCACATCCAGCTTGCTCCCAAAGTTATTTGTGTCCTGTACAGTCACAGAGCTGCGCTGAACACAGGTGAGCTGTGTGAGGCAATGCCCCATAGCTGCACTTATGGTTCACTTGTGCAGAGAATGATCTCTCTGCAAGTTGTTGCTTTGCTCATAAGCAAATCATCTCTACAAGAGGAGCTGTTTCTGCTCATGAATCACAAATTCCGTGATTTCTGGCCCACTGTGTTTAAAAACCTGATATCTTTTTCAAAATATTCCAGTACCATTCAGTACAGGAAGGGTTAGCAGATCTCTTGTGGTTTATGTGTCCAGTCTGGATTAACACAGAAGGAAAAGTGATACAAAAGCAACTGAGCTGAAGAGGTCAGGCAAAGCTGAGCACATTTATTTTGGGTTTGGTTCTGCAGACTAATAAAACAAGTTCAGAGGTGGAAGTCAAAGTCACCAAACATCCTGACCAGTTTGTCCTTTTGAGTGGGGAGTTTGCAGCAGAGATAAAGTCCTGCCCACACAATCGGATCCACGCTTAGAAATTCAGAATAAAACATGGCTGTAAACTGGTAATTCGCCCCCAAATAAAGGTGCTTTGTTTGTCTCTGGTAAATCTCCGGGGAAGAAACAATACACAAACTGAAACACAGGGGTCAGTTTTGCCTTCACACCAGGGTTGTTTGATTTTCAGCTGGAAACATAACCAAAAGGTGTGAGGTTGTGTAGAACAACAGCTTCTAAAAATCGTCTTGCTCAGATACCCATTTTGTGCCTCAGATCCCCATCACAGGAAGATTTCCCATTAAGTAGCTGTTGGAGACAACTCTTCTCTTTCAGACACTATTTGTCTATGTCCATCCACCTGAAATCCTACATGTGCCCCATTCACAGGAAACTTTGGTTTAAGATCCGTGGGAGTACTGAGAAGAATGGAACTGGAAAATCCAGGACAGAGTTTAAGCCTGGTTTGAAAATGCATGATGGTTGCTGAAGGAAACTCTCCCTGGCTGACCACAGTGCAACCATGGATGCTTGTTCACTGACCCAGGCTCTTGGACAATAAACTTTGAATACCCTAATTTTTTAATTGTTTTTTCCAATTTGAAACCTTCCTTTGCTTCAAGGCAGACATTTTTCAAGAGCTATCTCTCTTTGCATGGGAAAATGTTGCCATTAAAAAAGTTATGGTTAGCAAAGGTGTAGCAAGAAGGCTTCCGGGCTTGCAAAATCTCCTCAGTTGAACTGCTTCAAAAGCAAAAGCTGAGCCAGCTTGTCACAAGACACCACATCTCTGCACCCTGCTGCTCAGATTCCAAACAGGTTGTAAAATATTTGGTGAGGCTCCAGATGGTGTTTCCAATACAAAGCCTGTTGTCCACACAGTTCTGATGCACCAGGAGTCCCCTGATTGTTCCACCAAGCAGCAGCTACCCTAGGATGTGCCAGCAAGTTATGAGAGGTGTGAAACAGAGCACTCCCAGATCCAGCTTTGTGGGTCTGCCTGGTATCTAGTGAGCAGCAGGCACCAGGCTGCTATGGATGGGGTTTGCTGATGCTGCTGGTGTCCTCCTGAGGCAAGCTGGAGCTGTTTTGTCTGACCCATGTGGCGCAGCCAAGAGCAGTGAAGGTATTGGAGACATGCCCATTACTCATGGCACCCAGCTTCCTTCAGAACTCAGCTAAGAGTCTTCCTTTTTGTTCACAAACCCAGTTCAGAAGAGCTGATGAAAAGTCAAAAGTGAAGCAAACAACTGGCTCATGAACCCCAGCAGCTTGCATGAACTTTCCGCCTTTCCACAATAAAGCATTCATAAGCAGGGCAGCCAGATACTGCCATCATTAATCATTCATTAGGAGGGCATTCATTAGTAATAAGCATGTCAACAGTGCATCTAAATTGAGCTAATTACATTATTTGCTGCCACATATTTGATGTGTATAATTTAATCCCAATGGGATAAATCCTTGGCTCATCTCCAAAGCCAGCCAAGCAGGCCTGGTGGCTTGTTTTTTTCTTCAAGAGTAGAACACCTTGGAGCTGTCCTGTGGCCTGCAGACACTGCAGCATCCCTGTGGGGTCTCATGCATTGGTGTCCCTGCCCCACGTTAGCTTTACACCATGGCTCTTCAGCCTGACTGAGCCCCTGGTGGGAGAGGAGCCACCAGTGACCACGCACAGGGATGTCATTCACCACCAACACCTCTGGGAAGGAGCTGGAATTGCTCTTGCTCAGTATTTGTCTTGCTGTAATATTGCTCTAAACCTCTGAGAGCTACTGGAGAAAGGGAAATAAAATGCGTAGAAATAAAGGAAAAAGGAACACCTACCAGATGAAGTGAACTTCATGGTGGGTTCAGCTATGAGTTTCTGTCTGCCATCACTGCTCTTATGAACATCAGTCTGCAACAAATATGTCAATAAAAGGCGGGGAAAACGTCTTTGAAATAGAGGGGAAATGTTTGTCTACATCTGCAGCTGCGCTTGTATACCTGCAGGCTGTCAAGCTAACAGACGTGGAGAATGGAAACCAGAATGCCCTCTAAAGAGGTCACTGAAATGGGGAGGACAAGTCGTACAGCTCTACCTGATACTTTCCTGCTTCCTTGATCTGCTTTGTTCTCCTCTTTAGCTCCCACCATGGTTTCTACAAGAATGTTCTCATCTTCCTTCCCAGTGCTACTGTTCACTCTGAGGTGACAGAGGTCAACCCCTGCTCCTGAACCAACACACTCTTCCCTCTCCTCCTTGGCTTGAAGGTAAAGCCTCAATGGTAAAGACAGCATCAAGCCCCATTCATGCCTACAGCATTGGGATGCTGAGCATGGCAGAAGCCTTTGGAGTAGCACACAGCGTATTTCAGGGAGCCAAAGACAGAACAATGTTACCATCCACCTGTGAAACCTCTGCAAAAAGCCAGGTGGAGTGAGCTTCTCTTCTGTTTATTTTTGTCTGAGGACAGCCATGAAAGTGGAGCTGAGATGAGGGAACCTACTGTTCTCTGGATGAGCAGAAACAGTTGGAGATAGAATGGGGAAATCTATCTGTGAAGGTGAGCTCTGCGCTGGTGCAGAGTGCTCTTTGATGTTTAGACTGCAAGAAGTGAAAAGAGGCTTTAGCTGCAGATTAAACTGTTTCAGTAACAGTGGGACCAGACAGTAAAAAACCAGAAGTGGTTACTAAGAGGTACTGAAAGTCCTTTGAAGACAAGAGAGTCTCCCCAAAAGGCTGAGGAAACCTCAGGACAGTGACTGTCCAGCTCAGTGTGCTGTGTGCGGCTGAGGAGAAAGGCTGACAGCTGCACTGCATCTGCCTGCTCAGTTCTGTTTCAGAACAGATGCACTCGGAGCTCCCTGCCTCCAGCAGCAGCCTGAGCAGTACCTTCTCGGCTGCTCCTGGGTCTTACTCAGCAAGCTCAGGAGAAGCCCTGGGAACTTTGCAGGGCTGAGATAAATCTGCAAAGTGCCTACACATCTCCACAGATATTTCAAACCCTAGGACCTCATTTCGCCCTTCTAACTGGCACGTGGAATTCTGTGAGCATGAGGTTCTGAGCAGCAGGGATCCACTGTCCTCAGCAGGCTGCACAGACAGAAGCTGATGCAGACACCCTCCTGGCCCCACTGGTTGATGACCCAGCTTAGGCAGGCTCATACCTGCTGCATCCCCACACCTCGTGTAAGAGATCAGGTGCAGCAGCAGCATTCTGGGAACTGTGTCATTTCTTCTACTCCCTGTCAAATTCCTCCTGGACTTTCAAAGCTGATGCAGTCAGTCTGAGGCGTTTTGACTGCATTTGAGACTATTTTTGTGTGTGCAAACACATTTGTAAATACAGAGATAATGGTAGGACTGGGGACCTGGCATTAGCTCCAGCTCACCACTGTCTTCTTGCCTGAATATCTGTTGTGAGGTGCAGGTTCTGCATAAACACTCAGGAAAATAAACACCAGCAAGCTGAGTGCCAGCATTTGTCTCTGCTTGGCGCTAAGTGAAACAAGCATGGAAATGTGACTGTGATGGAATGTATTATGCAGTCATCTCAAATGAAATCCAAGAGTTCCCTGCCTTTAGAAGTAACGCAATTAAAGAACTCAGTGGCCTGGAGTAAAGAAGGGCTTCATCCAGGCAGAGAGGCTTTAGATCCTTGATGCCATAAGTTATTTCCTGAGCACTATCTTCCACCTTAGAAAATTACGTAAGTGGGATGTGAAAATATTGTAAAATGCGGGGGGGGGCGGAATTACCTCCATGGTGATCATGGGTACCCAGATCATCTGTACTTGTGGATTTCATCTTTTGAAATCATTTATATCCCCCCTTCTAAGGACACGGGACAAGAGGTCCCATGAAACTCCTGATGCAGCTCAGACAGCAGCGCTCGGCATCGGCTGTGCCAGGGCTGAAGCGGATCAAGACTTCACTGGTATGCAGATCCTGAAGCCACTGCTGTTACTCTTTGACTGTCGTTCCTGTAATTCTGAAGAACCATTTCTAGAAGGGTAGTATGGTTTTGTGGAAACTGTGCACATGGAGAACAGGGGAAGGGAAAAGGCAAGAGGAAGGTTTTCTGTTAACAGAGGGTTTTTTCACTGAGCTGCCCTATTACTGAATCTAAAGCAGTTAAAACAACTACCCAAAGCACTATTAAGCTGAACACCTTCCTTTTAACTTAGATATTGTTTGTACTGCCAGAGAAACCCAAATATCCTTCAAGGATCTAAAAATCAGGCTTTACTTTTTGGATTCAAATATATGTTTTAATCCTTTGATGCAGAGCTGTCCTCTGCTTTACCTGTAGCGAGAGCAGAAAAACCTGCGGGGACCAGAAATTGCCTCTAAGCATTAGACCTGCAGCCTCAAACCCTGCTACAAATCAGTTTCTTTTACTTTCACACATCCCTTCTGCACAGCAGAATATTTTAAGTGACGCCACAAACATAAAGAAGATGAGCTACCTCAGAAACTCTTGGCTACAGATGCTCACCCTGGAGTCACAAGCCCATTGTTTACCTTTTCTTTTGAAGCCTGGGGAAAAAAAATATATCAAAGTATTCCAGGCTACCAGAACTTTGCATACACAGACACTGGCATTGTGACAGGAAACCCAGATGAGCAGAGATGTCTGGGCTTAAATATCACACTCTCTGAGCTCTTCTCAGAAATTTGAAAGCCGGCATGCCTCAAGGTAGTGAGCATAGAGTCTTGCTCAGGAACGGGAGCACTGTGCCACCCACCTGCTCCTCCTTCCCTGAGCCTGCCAGGGCTGACATCACCCAAGGTAGGCTGTGTAGTGGTTGGGCAGCAGAACGTTTGCAGCCACTATAGACACATTTGCAACTAAAACACAGAGACAAGGCAATGATTTTCCACACCATGCATGCCCTCACTCACCCACACCACCACTGCCCTGGCACCCTCTAGAACCAGGTGATCCCTTCTCCCATTGTTCTGTGGGATTTCCCTTTACTTGGACAGCATAGTGTCTTTGTATTCCAGATATTACCACTGAAAACCAGTACAATAGTATTTGAACAATCTGAACAATCTGAACAATTTGAACTGTTCCAAGATGTTGGCAAGTGTCGACTGAAATTGCAGTGTCAGGACATTTTAACACCAAGATCATCTGTTGGAGCAATGCCTTTGCTTTGCACTGAGTTTTAACATGATTCTCCATTGTCCTGGCAGCAGAAATAAGGACTGTGAGCGTCCCAAGCCCCAGGGGCCAAGCCCCCCTGAGCTTGGCCTCCCTTGTTCTGTGAGGGGACACACTGTTTGCAGATGTTGTTCCTACAAGGCCACCTGCACAAGTCCTGCAGGTCTGCCTGTGAAGCCACAAACAAGGACTTTGTTGCTATGTAGAACCCTTGTAAAAACCTGTGTTTCATTGTGGCTGGAATCTTGTCAGGTACTCCACAGCTGGTTTAAAGCGCATTTGTTTAGTACCATGAAAGTCATCTTCTTGGGGAGGGTAACCGCAAAGAGGTCTGTATGACTTCATCTGCTTTTGCCTTCCCCCACCAGATAAAGCCCACACCGCTGTGGTGTTTGGAGCACAGTTTCCTTTTGCCCTTGGTTTAAAATACTTTTACTGCACTGCCTTTGAAGTACAGTGATGCCTGAAAATGCTCCAGTACAAAGCCAAAGCCTACAACCTCTCATCCCATGACATGTTCCCAGAGCTCACAGTTGCTGGAATGACACAGCTTGGACCATGGACCCATCCTTCATCTACTGCTGTTCGTAAAGAAGTGTTTAGCCACTGAGCGCAAACTAGGTCCTACCACAAGCCTACAGCAGTACTGGCCACTAGAAATTCCCTCAGTGGATATTCACTTACAAGTATTTGCTCTGGGAACTGGTGAGGATGGCTGATGGCATTCAGCATGAACCAGGGAAGCTCCTGTCCGTACTCCAGCTTCAGCAAAGTGCCTGTTCCATGGTTTTGTGGTCCCCAGAATGCTTTTATCAGCAGACATTACAAAACTGTGTGATCTTCAGAAGGGTTCTGTAACACGGCGCTGTGCTACAGTCACAGGATGTGACTGTACAGTTTGCAGCAGCATTGACAAAATCAAGATCTGATTATTTGCATATTTACCTCCCCCACTTAGAGTTCAGAAACACTTGCTCCAGTGAACCCCAAACCACTGCAACTTCCTCTCCTCACTTTTCCCTGCTTCACTCCCCAGTTATTTAACCTGGATGCTTCCATCATGGAAATAGTATGGACAAGGTTCAAACTATGTTAATATACTTAACATTAGTTTTGTTTGTGATTTTGTGGGAATTTTTTATCCTCCCAATCTGGAGGTATTTAGCAAAAAACACACAAGATTCTTTGAGCAGAAATGGTTAAAAGACCCTTTTCTGGCCCAGGAATTTGTCTGAGCTTGCAGAGTTAATAGGTTCCAACGACTGATCTGCAACAAACCCACTTCATTCCTGAGACAACAGGAATAGTGAGATAAATTCTGGAAACAAAGCAAGGATTTTTGTGGGGAACCTCACGTGGTCCTGTGGAGCAAGAAGACTTGTAGAAAGTGTCTTTGAAATCAAAGTTTATGAATCGCCAGTGCCTATAAAAACTCCCTGCATATGTTGTAAAGGGCCCATTCTGGTTGGACTGCCAGGAAGGTAAACTGGAAGCAGAGTAGCTGTAAAAGGCAAGCATGAAAGGCTGAGCAATGTGAGACAGGTAGAGGAGAAAAGCTGTTGAGTTTACTGTTTGTGTCACTGGTGATGGAACTTCTGCTGCTGACACCACAGATATCACAAATCACATCCCAGCTCCAGTCAGCCTTCAGCACATCTGCCAGGCTTTGCCATTTGCCCACACAGACAACTCTAAAGAGTTCCCTTCAGCACCTCAAATCCTCCCCAAAACCTCAGTCTGCTTGGTTAGAACAACATTCTGGCCTCTCCTCAAATCCTTCCACTGCATCATGACTTTCTCTGAGGGATTTTTGGCCTCCTCACTCCTATTTACTACCTCCCTACACTTGGTAAAGTCTTTGCATTTATTTTTTAGATGCATCATAAGTGAGCAGAAAGAAGCTAAACACAGAGGAGCTCAGACTAGGTAAGGAGGCCCAGCAAGAACCCATGGGTGATATTAGGGTGACCATCGACCCTCTTCCTACCTAACCAGGGGGGCTACCAGGCCCCCTGGCCTTTGCCCCCTTCCCGTTCACCCAGTGCACACCATGGGAGCTCACCAGTGATGCCAGAAAGAGGATCCCTTTGCCCAGCTGGGCACAGCTTGAGGCTCCTGTCTTTCCTGGGGCAGATGCAAAAGGGGAGTGGGGAGGGAAGGCAAAGTGATCACACCTGGGGTGGGAGGAGACTCCAAGAGCACCCAAGTGCTCTGAGTTTAGGGGCGGGGAAAGAGGAAAATGCAATGTGTGGTGGGAAAGGGGTAGATATGGTGGAAAAGAGGAGGTGGTGCTGAAAGGAGGGAGATGGAGAGGAAAAGAGGAAGATGGGGGAGAAGGAAGGAAATGGAAAGGAAAGGAGGAGGATGGGGGAGAAGGGGGACTGAAAAAAAAACAAAACAACAAAACCACAACTGAAAACTGGACTGTAATAAAAAATAAGGTGACCATGTTCTGGCAAGGGAGTTGGAGTAGATGATCTTCTGAGGTTCCTTCCAGCCCTTAACAGTCTGTGATTCCGTAATGGCTGCACCACATCCCTTTGGCCACCTTCTGGTGTACAGCAGCCATGTGGTGACATTTTAAAAAAGGCATTGCAGAAGCCCTGGATTGTGCCTGTCTGAAGCCACACTCCTGCCACTTAGGAATTCAAACACACTGGAGAAGTCCTTTCCTAGGTGCAGCAGTCCTTAAACCCCATGCTAGTGGGTGACACCAGCCTTGGGAGAGCTGAAGCAGTGTGAGGTGTGCACCACATCCCAGGGTGGTTCATTGTTCCCTAGCTCGCTGCTGCTGAGGGCCAGGGACACCCACACAAATGTGCTGGAGTGCCTTCCTGTGAAACCTGCTCTGCAGACCCAAGCTGGCACTGCTGCCTCCTTTCACAAACCCAGAGATATTCCTTCCATTGGCTCTAACAGATCTTCACTTTTCACATTTTTCTGGCTCACAGAAAAAAATATTATGTAGGAGACAGGAATCACTCTGGGATCTCAGCTTTGGTTTTAATTGAACAAAATTCCCAGGAATATATTTTGTGACAACAGCACCAAGAACAAAGATATTTTGATTTCATAGCTATGAAACTAAGTTCTGCCTGTGTTAGAAAGGAGGAAGGGAAGAGACACACTTCCCTTGCTTTGCCCCTCACATGGATTGTTGAGTACATCTGAAAACAAAATCTGGCTGGGATTCAGTGAGTTCAAGTAGGCGATGAAACAACATCATGTACAGACTTAAAGGAATGGTTCGGGCATGTGCACATAAGGCTTCAGTTATGTAACAGGACATGGAGACCTCTGGACATGAAAAATATGGTCTGTATTTCTAAATCACTTCCCTGACCATCTGTAGCAAAGATACTGCCTTAAGACTCTCATTTTCACTTGTGCCACTGAAAGCTGTGTTGTCCAGAGGGGGAGAAGTTCAGCTCAGTGTTTTCTGTACTCAGTCATTCCTGGAAACCTGAGGTTCTGTTCCTGTAGAACTGCTGAATCTGTTCACAGCACTCGGTGCCAGGCTGCTGCAATGCTGTGTTCAGGAGCTGGAGGCCAGGGTCTAGGCAGGCAATGGTTTCAGAGCCCTCCCATGCAGTGCGGTGTGAGTGAAGAAGCACAGGGTGAGGGTGCAGATGCTGGTCACACAGAGACCACAAAAGATCCCTTTCCTCCTCTTTTTTGACCCCTTTGTTGGCCTCCATTTCCACAGACTGAAAAGGCAGAGTTGGAACAGCCTGGGCTGTTTTCCAGGATGATTTTAGTGAAGCAGTAGGAGTTTCATACTTTCCATGCTTGCAGTGTCTGCTTCAGCTTCACGGTGCTGAGCCATCGCGTGTGGCTCCGGCCTAAGAGGGCAGAGGGCTAAGGACTACAGCATGAGCCAAACCGCAGCCAAGTGCCTCAGCACTGCCGAATGTCTCCTGCCATCTGCATGCATTATTGCTTTAGAAGGAAATCATTGACAGAGCTGCAAGTGGGACAAAAGGGCTCTAGGGCTGCTGGCATGCTCCAAAGCCTCCCTCTACACTCTCACACCCCTGGTCTTTACCCAAGCCCTGCTGCCGTGAGCAGCGTCTTTAAATTTGCATCAGGCATGCTGAAAATCAGGCTTTCTGCAGGTGTGCATCATTCTGCTAATTCTTTTAATTTCTTTGTGTTGTGGGCAGAGTCCAAGAACTGCTCTCTGTTACTATCAGATGTCTCCTACAGCTACAGTTTGAACCCAGTGAGAGGCTCTACAAAATGCATCACAAGTGATTTTTCCTTCCACAGAGGAAAAAGGTAAGTCAGCCCTGAACCTAGCCGTGGCTGAACTGTCTGATGTTGGCAGTGGTTCAGAGACAATCTACCAACAAAATTGTAATCACTGTGCTTTCTGTTTCCATAGGTCTGGCCAGGAAGGATTTTTCTCCCAGACCTTATCCCGTTTAATCTCGTTTCTTTTGTCTTCCTCCTTTCATGCTCTTCTTCAGGCTTAATTTCTCATGCTCCACTGAGTCATTTTCTCAGTCTCTCCTTTAATTTCCCATTCCAATTATCATCCATCTGTTAGTAACACTAGGTGCAAGAAAATTCCAAATTAATCAGATTTGGCTTAGGTTTTAAGATTCGCCCACCCCACTCCTTCCAAATAAAGCTTAGATAGGAATTCAAGTCTGCGGGACAGATAAAAAATGCTGAGTGAATTAATGTAAGCATAGTGTTTAGATCTTCACTTAGAAAACTTTTTCAACTACAACATTTAAACAGTTATGGTGCCTAAAATCTTCTATGAGTGAACCACTAATCTTGTCTACAAATAAACCAGTAGAGTATAAACTGCTGCATTTTAGTCCTGGAAAGACTTTTATTCTAGCCTCTGTGTGAGTTACAGGAGCAAGGAATAGCAGCAGCCCATTTTTAGTGATTTGTGTCCCAGCCTGATCTTTCTTTATCCCAGTGTAATAAAGAAATGCTGAAATCATTCCGCTGGGTTTTAGAAATTCCAGTTCTGGTATCTGAGGTTAAAGTGAGGCTGTGCCTTGGGTTAACAGTCAGATATCCTTTGGAGGATCCCAGTGACAGCCTGCATCAGATTGCAGATGAGGAAATGGCCTCAGGCTGCACCAGGGGATGTTCAGGTTGGATATCTGGGAAAATGTCTTCACCGAAAGGGTCATTGGGCACTGGCCCAGGCTGCTGAGGGCAGTGGTGGAGTCCCCATCCCTGGGAGGTGTTTGTATGAGGTCCTCAGGGACGTGAGCTAGCAGCTGTGTACAGAGAGACGTTAGGTTATGGCTGGACTTGAAGATCTCAAGGCCTTTTCCAAGGAGGAGATTCTGTGGTCCTATACCTTCAGCATAGGCACACAAGTGCAGCCTGGAAGATCATCTCAGTAATGGCACACACTGTTCCAAAGACTATACAGAGATTTGGGGAATTAGACCAATGAAGAAACTATTGGTCTTTCTACTCCATCTTTTATCTCTGTAATGCTGCCCATTGGCCGTGCCCTAGAGGGCTGTCCACACACTGCTGTTCAGCTCCAGGTTGTTGGAATCTTCATCTTTTGCTAGACTCGACAATGTCCTGATCATGCTTTGAAGTGAGAAATCTCTCGCTGAACCCCAGCTACACCTTTTCCATTTCCGGTTTCAAGTCTCAGTGGAAAGCAGACAGTGGCCATGCAGAGTTAGCTTTCACATGACTCTGCTGCATTTCACCAGGTTTCAGACCACAGACGTCCGAGTGCTGCAATCCAGCTGTGGCTGTAAGGCAGCCAGAGGCAAGAGCAGCAAGGGATCCTTTTACACTTGGGATTTGCTTTAGTTCGATGCTAACTATCTCATTATTAATGACTTCAGGTTTTTTTAGACCAAGCAGAGGAATATGGACAACAAACCCATACTTGGCGCCACTGGCTATGTGGGGCTTTAGAGCAGTTTGTAAATGTGCAGTTTTGGTTCCTAGATTCAATCTCTCTCTCTAAACCAGGGGTTAAGATGCCGGTGAAGACATGAAGGTCGAGATATGGAAAAAGAGATTTGCTTCCTTTTCCCCTCATTAAAAGTGATAAAGAACTGCCTTATACAACCTAAGTGACATGTTCGTGGTGGTACGTGAAAGATTGTCTCCTCACAATGCACTCTTCTTTGTAAACATCCTGTCAGCATGCTTGAGTGAGCTCCCAATTGTCTTCTGCACAAAGGGGGAAAAGTCAGTTGTCTTTATAATCCTGTGTTTTAAGGATGTTCTAAAGGCTGATCTAGTCTATAAGCAAGAGGCTCTCTGTGTCATGCTCCTTAATCCAGGCCCCAGTGATGCTGCACTGGCAGCAGAGCACATGCTGGAATTTGGCAGAGGTCCCTTCTTGGATCAACACCTGTGAAAAGTCAGGAATAGGAATGCTCAGGTTTTCTCCTGAAATGGATTTGCTACATGAAGCTCAACATATTTAGGCCACGAGAGTGCTCCTGGGGTCTCCCAAAGCAGTCACAGCAGAGTGTTTGTAACTTTTAGCATCCACGGGTAGGAACATGCAACACTTCCCCAGCCTGTCTGCCAGTGACTCAGCCTTCAGTGCTCCTCATCTCAGAGGCAAAGGTGGACACAAGGAATTAGGAGGTGACAGGGGAGTTTTGACATTAAGGAGGAAAGGAATAAATTAAATTCCCAAATGCTGTGAGCTGTCAGTTTAATCAGAAATGCTACAACTAGACCAGCCCTTTCCCAGCACCATCAGCATTTTAACAGCTGTAACTCTGTTAAACAGAGACACTTGGTCTCAGGACTTAATAGGTGCAGGCTCTGGCTGACGTGGTCCCTACTCCCAGTGAAGTATTGCCATGTCCTGTGAAAAACAACTCGTTCTGCATATTTACATAGACCTCTTGCCTGTGCTGTCAGTCTGTGCTAGATTTTGTGCCCTTGCATAGGTCTTTGACTAGAATGCTGCTTATGTTGTATAGAAGCCATGTTTTCTGTAGCAGCAGATGAAAGCTGACAGGTCCTTTCCCCAGCTGCCATGCCTCAATGAAGCTCCACCTCACAAGTTCATGTTAGGACCAGCTCTAATAGCTAACAGTATAAGAATCTTGAATGTCATACAAAGTTAGTTGCCAAACTTTGGCCGCCTTCTGCAAGCTGGCAAAGGGGAAGATGTAGCTTCCTAGGCAGCCTTGGGTACCTCATCAGTCTGGACATTTCCCAGGCATTTGATCCAGGCTAAAAACTTTTATTCTTTGTTCTGATCCCTCCGACATAAATGTACTATGAGCTTCTTACTGGATCCCAGGAGGGAAACTTTATGTTTCCCTAAAGCAGGAAAGTAGCCTTTCTTTAAAGAGCAGCCAGCAGACAAACCACATAGAACCTGAGGTGACCTTTCACGTGCTCCCAGCATCCTTTCCTGTACAGGGCCAAAAGCTCTTAGGAGGGCAGTTAACTGTCCTAAAAGACAGATCTTTCTCTGTCCTAGCAGTGCTAAGCTGGTCTGTCTGCTGCAACTAAACCATCAGGAAGCTTCGACTGCTGCCCCAGGATGCACAGTGTGGGTTGAGGGGCCAGGACAAGACCTGCAGTGACAATGAAGTCATCCTGACTGACTTCTGCTGGTTCAGTTTGCCGTGAAAGGGCAGTGTAAACTTGGCATCACCTGGAGGCCAAAGTGACCTGCGGAGGTGATGGTAGCAGGCAGAGGTGGGATGGGTCTCTACAGTAGGACGGGACGCGGTGCCATTGTCTCTGCTGGGCTCGGTCACCAGCAGGCACCGGCTGCCCCGGGCTGGGTCACGAGTGGGCACGGCTGTCCCTGGCTGGATCATGAGCGGGCACCGGCCGTCCCGGGCTGGGTCACGACAGGGCACAGGCTGTCCCAGCTCAGGTGCTTAAGGTTATTTATTTCGGTTATTTATTCTCGCCTCTCTGGAATTCAGGTTTGTTGCTAACTCAGGTGAAGGATTAGGCTGTAATGACACTGTGTTAGCTGCAAGTGGATTATCACCAGGCATACAAAAGTGACTACTTTGACTTTTGGTATGTTTTTCTATTTTCAGATACTAAAATAAGCAGTTTAGAAAATGTCCCTTCCAGGAGAGCCTTCACTGGCTCTGTTGCCATAGGTCTTTCTCAATGCTGTTGCTGTAGCAGCAGCTACACTGTCACATTAAATCACACATAGAGTGCACAATATTTTTCTCTCTTACTGCATATTCTCTCCTTTACAATTAATCATCTCTTCCCCAGATGTCTTGCAAGAGAATGTGAACTCTGTATTCTGATCTCAAGGGCTTGCATTGTACCTATGCCTGGAGCTTTCATTATTGCTAGACCCTCCTTAAGCACCTCTTAGCTAGCCGACATTCATCTGAGACCCTGGATTCCTAAACTGCCCTGACCTTGCAGCATTACCTCAAGATCCATGGCCTCAAATAGAATGGATAAATCTAATAAAACATTTTTGAGGTCTCGAGAGTTGCTAAGTTGACAGCAAACCAAACACAATAAAATCATGCTTACAATTTTATTCCCCAGTTTGCTTTCCTATTATTTCAGTTAAAGCAAAACAACAAAGTATTCACTTCTAGCATGGTGCTAGCATTTGACAGTAAAAACCAGGATGAATGGTGCTGTGTTTATAGTCAAATGTGCATAGAAATTCTTGCAAACATTACATTTGTGGTTGCTAGAGCAGCCAGATTGTATCACAGTTGTTAGGGTAGCATTGGCCTTCTCCAGCTAGCAGTGACCTGAGGCTCTGGTAGGGATCTCTGCTGGATTCAGCTTATGCACAGGCTTCCTTTGGAATTTTCCAGGCTTCCCACTGAATGGTTTCTCTTTGTAACCTGTCCTGAACTTCTGTGTTTTGAGTCACTTGCCCTGAGCACTTTGCTCCCTTGCTTCCATGCTGCCTTCACTGCGTAGTTCAGAGGAGGCCTGAGGACAGGAAGAAACTAGCCCTGGGGACAGCACAGCCTATACCTGGGTGGGCATTAAGTCCTGGGGCCAGCACAGCCTCTGCCTGGGTGGACAGGAGATTCACACCAGCTCATTCCAAAAGCTGTGCTGGCAGAAGATGCTCTGGGCCATGTCCCAGCTACTTGGCTAGTCCTGAAATGTTCACAGTTGTGTCGCTTGCCTGCTCTGAGGCACGTCTGTCTGTCTGAGGGATGTGCTGTAGCAGGTCTCCAGAAGCACCAACCCATCACTCAGCTCTCAATGCTCCCTTTCAAACAGATTGGGCAAAGGGCACTCCTGCTTATCAGGGCACTGCAAAAAGATTGGATCAGTTGTGCCCAAGGGTGCTTGTGTACATAAGCTCTCCCAATTTTCCTTTAGAAGCAAATCACCCCTCCAAATAAAAATAAAAAGGTTGCCTCTGATGTGCCACTTTAGGAACCTAATTGAAGTGATTTGAATATATGCGTGGAATTATCTGTTTCTACTCATTACAGAGAAAGTCCAGGGCAGTTGCCTGGGATGAATAATTCACAAAATTTAGGTTCCTGACCTTAGCGTGGCTGTCTCTGTGCCCAACTTTTATCTCAGTTAGACTGCTCCAGGTGGGCAGCCAGCAGCTGGGGATGCAAAAACATCAGCTTCTAGGCAAAGAGTGAAAAAAGTAACCCAGAATATTTTTAAAGAGACCGGTCCCTAGTTTTAATAACAATTCCGTTGAAAAGGTTTTGAAAAGCTCCCCAACTGGGAGCAGTCTCTTCACCTTCCCTAGAGAAGGATACTTCTCGAAACTGTACCTATTTCCGCTTGCTCAGAGGAGCTTGGCTCAGGGTTAACCCAAGGCAGAAAGACTCCTTAGAAGGCTTTGCAGATTTTCTGAATGTCTGGATTATTTTCACTGTCAAAAATATAGAATTCTATGGGTAGTGAAGCTTCCTATTAGCTTTTTCTTCCCTCCTGCATAGGCTCACACGTTTTTGCTGAAAGCGACAAGTTTGATTCTGCCTGATCTCACATTTTGTTTATTTGTTATTTCTCTTAGGAGCTAGAACTCCCTGACACCGGCCCATGTAGCTGTTCCACAAGAACTACTTCTCTATTTATTTTCTCTGGATCATCTTTAATTGCATCTCCAGGTCTTAAATGGGGTTCTATGAGACACAGACCTGTACCAGGGAGGGCAGGCTGGCTGCAGGAGGAACAGTGGTCACAGCTCTGCTGGGGGAGGTTCTTGATGACAAACTAGAGTTTCTAAACAAAATGCAAGGTGACAGCTGGTGAGGCAGTTTGTAGAAAAACTGAGAGATTAAATAGAACTTGGAAAAGCACCTGCATGTCTTTCCAAGGATCTGAGTCAAATATGTCATATGATGTGATTTTATCTGTCAGCACAGATGGTTCAGAGAAATGCTGGGCCCTCTCTCCATCCCTCATTGTAGTGCAGAGCAAACCCAGACTAGAACACCAATATCGCTGCTCTCCCTCTCCTGCCCCTTTCTGTGCCCTAGTTTTTTTTGTCTGGCAGCAACCACCAGGGATCAGACAGCAGAAGAGTGCAGTCATCACCTTTCTCTGGGGCACAAGCGCCACAGCAGGATCCACTGGCTCTGGGCACTGAAGGAAGATGTCTCCATCCCAGAAGGAACCTCTCCAGGGGAGCAGGGATGCCTCACCCCCCACCCAGCCCCACGGCAGTTTTAACCTTTGTTCCAGCCCCCTTGGGCTGAGGAGAGCTGCCTCTTGAGGAGTGCGAGCCCTGCTTGTAGTGCTGCCCACGTTTCGTTGGAAGCGGAGCTCGGGCGGGCCCAGCGGCGGTGCCGAGCGCCGGGCATCGAGGGGCCAGCACCCGGGGCCGACAGGTGCATCTCTGTCGCTTTTCTGGGTGGAAAACGGTAGCTGCAGCACTTACCTGCTGACCTCGGCTTTATAGAGCCGGGGTGAGGAGTGGGAGCGGGAGGCGTGGGGTACCTGTGCGGGGCAGCTCGCAGTGCCGCCGCAGCCCAGACATGTGATGTCACTGTTCAGCCGACACACATTTGACATTTGGTGAATTTATTATATTTAGGTTTGTTCCTGGTGCCTGAAAGGCTTTGCGACTGTCTCTTCATAGTGCCTGTCACGGATGTTGATGTATTTTCCTCCTCCACAGCCAGGTTTTACTGTGGAAACTGATACAACTTCACGATAGAATTTCTGGATGAATTATTCACGCATTGCACTCTTGCTGCACACAGGGGTTGGAAGAAATCTGTCCTGTTCAATAAATGGTCTTTTTAATCCCCTCTAACAGAATTTTCCCTGGGTTTTAACCATTTCTATTTTCACTTTTGTGATCCTGATGTTTTGGATAGCGTATCTGCAGTTAGTAACTATATTAAATCTTCCACCCTATCTCACCTTAATGTGCAATTGATGAAACTTATACAGTGAAAAGACAATAAACCACAGGAGCCAGATTCTCAATCACCTTAGCTTCTGGCAGCTTTTTCTTTTTCTTTTTCTTTTTCTTTTTCTTTTTCTGTTTCTTTTTCATTTTCTCTTTTGTTTTCTTTTTTTTTTCTCCTTTCCCTTTCCCCTTTCCATTTTTTTCTTCTTTTCTTTTCTTTTCTTTTCTTTTCTTTTCTTTTCTTTTCTTTTCTTTTCTTTTCTTTTCTTTTCTTTTCTTTTCTTTTCTTTTCTTTTCTTTTCTTTTCTTTTCTTTTCTTTTCTTTTCTTTTCTTTTCTTTTCTTTTCTTTTCTTTTTCTTTTTCTCCTGCAGATCCTTCCATGGCCAGTGATTTATAGTGTAAGTCCTGAAATATCTCAATATTTGTTGTTGCAGATGAAATGGACTGCTGCTAATGCCAGTACCATCTGTGCGGATGATTTTTTAATTGAAAAGAATTTTCAGCCTTGAGAGCAGGGAGTTGGATGAACTCATCGCTGCCCCCGAGAGAAGATTAATGAAATGAAAACACATCGTACCACTTTAATACCTGGAGAAGTAATAAGGATGCATCAAGTGACAATAGAGAGCACAGTGTGCGGGAGCAAATTGCTTTAACACGACATGCAGATGCCATCCAAGAACTAAAAACTGCATTTACAGTTTTTAAAACTATTGAGGCAGTAGTAGTGTGCATTTAAGCTCCTGATTCCATCCTCTTCCTGACTTCTGACTCCAGAAACAGAATTCAGATTCCCTTGCCCCTGACCCCACATGCAACAATCCATATTCCCCAAATAATCTTGTTTTGTTTACTATTAGTTACATGACTATACTCAAGTTTTTAAATCAAAGAGCTCACAGATATCAATCTCATGATGAACCAATGCAAGCTTGAAAGCAACAACCAAGTAAAATTAATTAAACTAATATTCACTACCTAAAGTGCAGGAAGGCTGCTCTTGGTTTTGCACAAAGCAAACTGCTGACAAGAATGCGTAATTTAAAGACTATTACCTTTTCCTCAGATTCTTGTGTTTTGCACATTACTAATCCAGCCCATATTGCTCCACTGCCAGTGGCTGGCACAGGATTTATATTAATGTCTTGAGAAACTGCCTTAGAGTTCTGTGTATCCAAAGCTCATCCTTCTGCCCCAATGTCAGCACTCAAGTACTGAACTCCCCTGGTCTTCACGCCAGTGCCGGGCAGAAGGGTTATTAACCAGCATAAATCATCAGACAAGAACACTTTCGTGTTGCTGCTAATAGGTATTTCAGCAGGCAGCCCACCGAGCAGCCCTCCGCTCCCAGTGCTCCGCAGCCTGCGCCCACCGTCCTTCTGCCGGCTTCAAACGGCAACTGCGGCAGCTGCCGCCCCAAGTACAGCTCGGGGAGCCTAGCAAAGGGATGCAAGGCTTTAAAACCTGAGCTGCACTGATAGCCACTCTGCTGGGAAGCACGGCTCTAAATTTATGTCATTTCCGTGTTTTCTAAAGGAGAGCAGGGAGAGAGGGAGGGAACGAACTGCAAAACTTCCCAGGCAGTTGTGTACCTTTGCTGAGCTGCTGTTGTGGCTTTGCCCAACAAGCCAGCGCCAGACACATAGGCGGCCTGGAAACCGACGATGTGCTACAACGGGAAATTGATCAAGCCCAGCACAGCAGAAGGATGCTCTGTTTCTTGGCAGGTATTCTGGCACTTACAAATGCTTTTCCCCCTGCATTTTTCTCGTGCAGTATTTAATCTCACTGTAACTTTTATTCCCACTGCCACCTTGCCAGTTGTGGTTTTAAAGACAGCACTTTAAGTAGAATTTTTATATTTGGAACTTTGGAATTATTTTTTTAAATGTGTGTTTAAGGGCAAGAAGATTTGAAAATCCTCCATCCACCTTAGAGAATTTACTGGATTTTTATGACTGATTTATATGTACAGGGATAGATGGACAGAATAAGTGAGAGATCAGGTGACAAATATTGCCAGGCTTGCTGTTCAGTAGTGGACAATGTAATTTCTTGGCAGTTTTGGGGTTTTTTTTTACATGACAATATTAAAGAATCTGGAAAGCAGACCCTTAAAGTGCTTTCATTTTAAGGAGAAAAGGAAGAAAGGATAACCTTAGCAGGAAGGATACTTACTGATATTTCCACATAAACAAGAGCAGTCTCCAGTAATAGTGAAAATAAACTAACCTGGCTTTGTCAGCAATCAGTGCACACTTTATGTCCCCCAATACCCAAAGACAGATGTGAGGTTTAATGAGGTTAAGCTATATAAGGAGAAAATTTGAACCTAAAACCTGTTCAGGAACTTACCTCACTCTTGTGCTATTCCAGGAGCTTCTTTTAGTTTGCTGGGCAGGAGGGAAAAAAAAAAAAAAAAAAAAAAAAAAAAAAAAAGGTTAAGTCTTCCACCATCTCCAGTTTGAAATTCCTGCCCCTGTCATCCTCAGCCAGTTGTCTCTTCATTAGCCTTTAGTCATCCCCAGTTCTGGTCTTTGGGTTTTCATTGGTTTTCTTTCTGACAGAAAACAGACTGAAAGTGACTCAGCTGAAGAAATTTGGGAAACACTTAAACCTTTCAAGGCTGTCTAAGCCAGCTTCTTGGATCTTTTACGATCTTCTGACCTCAAAGGAAACAAGCTTAAACAAATAGGATTATTAGTAGAGGTTTTGATGTTTTTTCTGAAGTCCATACTACCAACTTGAGCAGATACTTCTGTGTCGTCCCACCAGAAATGCAGCTCTGTAGCATGGAGAGGATGGACAGAAAGAGAGGAGGAAGAGGAGCAGCTGCTGGGTTCTCCTCTGGCTGAGTTTTATCTGTGGCCAGTGAATTCTGCTAGCTTGCTCACAGCCTTGAAACGGCCTAGCTCAGGGCACTTTCAAGTGTTCACCCCTATGAAAGTCAAACTCACCCAACAACATCATACCCCTCTTTTCCTGCCCTATTCCCACAGCACAGCCAATGTGTGCATCACTCCCACTGCAGACCCCCAGCAGTGCTGGAGCAGAGCTGTAGGGATAACACAGCAAAGTAGATTCCTGTGGGCTCAGTGCCAGGCCTTATCTCCAGCCTTGCCAGCAAATATATCTGGCTGGCTGGGATTTGGAGGCAAGAAGAAAGGAGGGGATGTGAGATGGCTCTGAAATGCAACACAACATGCCGAGAACCTCCGAGCAGACCCATTGGCAGGAGAGTCTTTGCAGAAGTCATAGTGGAAGTGGATGTCTTCTAGTAAATACAACCACCATGATGCTCCAATCTTGCCCTGAGCAGCTCTTAGCACACGGAGTTAACAGGGACATGGGAGCAGTCCTGTTTCTGCATGGTCCAACTTCTACAGGTTCTTTAGTGTTAGGATGCATGAATTCAGATGGCTGCTGTCCTTCAGAATTTTTATTCCCTTTGCCAATCCAGACCAGATGACTAACCAACTTGAAACCAAAAAGGAATGCTTCATTTGTTTTAATTAAAAAAAGAAAAATATTTTGTAACTTAAAGTCACCAATCTCAGAATCATCACTACTGTCTGCTCTATTTGGGTAGCTTGGGAACATTTTCTATTTTCATTCCTTCTTGTTTAAATATTAGTGCTGTGGGCCATGGTACACATCACTGTTTTAATCAGGAACTGGGCATTTTAAATATTTGTGTTCCTTGTAGCCATGAAGTCTGTGGAGTCAGAGCTTTGGCCAATTGAACTTTAATCAGGACAGAATGTTTCAGTGTTAAAACATACAAATTGCTGGCTTCTGCCACCTTTCTCCTTATGGTAGTCATGGTTAACTGGCCCAGCTACAGCCTCTCATTGCTAAGCAAGCATCAGCCTCTTGCTGCCACCAGAGCAGACAGGACCAGGGTGTCTTTAAAGCACATCACCCAGTGCACACCAGGAGGGCACTGCCAGCATCCTCTGTTTATTTTCTTGCCATCTTTCTTCTTTGCCCTGTATTCAGTTTTATGTAATTTTCAGACACATGGGTATTGCTCAGTGGGAGGCTGAGTTCTTCTAGCTTGAGGTACATCAAGGGCGCAGGAACTCTCAGATGTTGGTTTCGAGAAGGCTTAATTTTCAAAACCCACACACCCTGAAAGTTAAATTCACTGTGCCTCTGCTGCCCCTTTGCTTGTGAAAGGGAGTTTCACAAGAGCTCAGGGACAGTGAAGGCCAGCACACATCCATGAGGAGGGATGACCATCTTGGCCACCATCTGCTTCTCCAAACCATCTTCCCATATGTGCACACTTCTAGAGATGGGCTGAGCATAGCCAGTGTCAGGACCTCGTGTTCACTCTGCAGGCTTCAGCAGATGTGGAGCCACCTCCTTGCACTTCAGCTCTGCTCCTGGTCATTCCTGGCACCTTGGTTTCTGCTCTGAATTGTGGTTTTCAGACAATTCTTTCCTCTCTGTTCATTGCATGGATGTTCACAATTCAGATCCTACTTTATCCTTTTGGGCCAGGTTACTAATTTGACTTAGAGAAATTGACTTACTCTTGACTTAGAGAAATTCTGCTTCTCTTCTCTATAGCTGTAAATAGGCTCACTTTGGTAGTGCCCTGGAATTTCTTTAAACCGAATCTGGCTTTTATTTCTTCATCACAGAGCCACACTGTATCTGATCCTTAGATTGCCCCAAGAGACGTTCCCTTTATTTGGTGTTTTGCCATCCAGGGCGATCTCTAATTTACAGTGTCCTACAAATAGTCTGTGGTCCATTTGACAATTGTCCTTTTAAGTCAGTTTGGGGTAATTCTGAGCTATATTACACAACTCAAAGATACTCCCTTTGAAACCAGCAGACCTCTTCACATGAGCAAGCGCTTTTCAGAGTAAGCAAATTTACCTTGCCAAAAATTCTAACTAACCCATTTCTTAGATTTTAAAAGAAGAAGTTGAGATTATAATTTTTACTACTGCTTTTTTCTGCCCTTCTGGCACCTGCCCACCACTGGAAAGAAATCTCTGGAACAGCACAAGAATCACTGTTATCCGACCCTTATGTTTCATAATGGTTTAAGTTTGTTTTGGGGCATGCCAAAGTTTTCCTTAGGATTGATCCACCACAGGCAGGTCAGGAGTCTCTGCTCCCCTGCATTATCCCCAGGAACCCCTGTCTGAGCAGACAATGCAGTCATCTCTTGACGGTTTTAAGGATGGAGAAACATCATTTATTGGTTTCACTGCAAAACTGAGGCAAAGTCAGCAGCACTCCTGCCTACGAGGCACAGCATAACACTGACCATCGAAACCACATCTGCTGCACTTAAATGGATCATGGTGAGGGGTGACCGAGGGAAGTAGAGGACAAAGCTGTGGTGACTTTGATGGAGCACAGACCACCTACCCCGCTGCTGGGTGCCATGCCTGCCATGCACATTCCCAAACCTTTGTCATAATAGCTACTCCCAAACTGTCACATCATTTTTATTTTGGTGCCCAACGTGGGGCTCAAACCCACGACCCTGGGATCAAAAATGGTGTGACAGTTTGGGAGTTCCCCACCCCCCCACACTTGTAAAATGACCCAGACTAGAACTCAGCCAGCTGGAAGTTAAGGACTGAAGCTCTATTTACAGCTCAGCACAATGTACAAGCAGAGATATACACAATAGACAGGAATATTTACAGAAATATACAAAGTAAAGGTAATACAGAAACACAACTCCCCTCCCAGAAATCACAGACTCCAGGAGGGGCTCCCAACCACCCTTCCACCTTCTTCCTACCCCTACACCTTACCCCAAGGTTTGCCTTACACACAAGGTGAATTTTGGAGGATTGGCCAGGGGGGGTTAGAAGAAAAGTGGCTAGTAAGGTTACTCAGCAGAGAGGAGAAGCCAGAGCTACTAGAGAGCCCAAGATGCTGTGCCCCGTGACATAGACTGCCAGCTTGAGACACTCTCTTATCTTTTTGTTTTGGGTTCTTATTCCTAAACATCTCAGCAAGCCTATGAGTGAAGCAGACGTCACCATTGTTTTCCTTCACAGCCTATAGTATAATGTTCTCTATTAAAATATTCCAATTAGCTCAAACCAGCACAGAGCGGCTGCAAAGATTTGTTGCATATTGAAGATTGCCACAGCAACAGCTCTGGGTTACATCCCTGCAGCTCTCAGAGCCTGGTGCAGTGCAGCTTGCTCTGCTGCTCCATGCATCAGAACTGCATTTATCTGTGCACATTCCCAACACCCAGCCTACCTTTGGAAAGCACATATGTGCCTAATGGTCTCATAGTTCATTCCTATTCTTATTATTCAGAATCTTGACTTTAATTTTTCTTTTTGTGTTCATCTCTCCTTCAGCAGGGTCTTTCGCTGTGAAAGAGAAATGGTTGCTATTGTAGCTGTATGACTGAGCATGATCTTTGCAGGAAAGCAGAGCCAGACCTCTGTAGGATCTTTCACGCTGACCCTCCAAGCACCAACCCACACAATGAAGAGTACAAACAGAAAAGAGATCTGTCAGAAAACTGGGCTGAAGGCAACTCAGCCACGGAGCCCTATGCCATATCCGTCACACCTTCGGCTGCCAAGAGCTGACGATAAGCTTCAGAGCACTGATGAGAAATCTGGGCACAGATTCTGCTCCTCTGGAGGCTGCTGCACTCCAGTTACTTCACTGACTGTAGCATGCACTGCAAATTCACTTTCCATGGGCTTCAGCATGCACTGCAGTAACTATGAAAAGGGAGCAGAAAGAAGATGTTGGAGTGCTGAGCTCAGACTCGTTCCAGCTCACTGCAATGTGTTCATCACTGCTCTGCTGGCTCTTGCCAGGACTCAACAGAAAGAGCAAGGAGTCATTGTTTAAATGGGTGTTTTTGCAAGTGGTTTGGGTTTTCTCTCTGCTCCTAATTATTAATTGCAAATTCATAATTTTGTTCATGTCATCTTACTAAAAATATGCCATGGTTTCAGTTAATTACCTTGTCCAGGTCTGCTTGAAGATGTCAGAACACTCAGGTTTCTTGCAGACATGCAGGAAAAACAGGACTGGCTCTAAATTAAATGTAAAAAATCTTCTGAACTTTACCAGTCCTGAGATACATGTCTGCCATAGACTTCTTCTTTTGAGATTTATAACAAAGAAGATCCAGACTTAGATGTAGGAGAGCCATAAGCTTCTCCATTTCCCACTGCTCTCCTGAACTGACTCTCAGTTGAAGTGCACAGTAGCAGATCCCACAATCTTCAGGTTTTGTTGAGGCTGTCCCACAAATCACAACCCCTGCTTTCCAAACAGCACCACAAGATGTAGGGTTTCTGCAGCTCAAGTATCTGCTCTCTGTAATCAGAAGTGACTGGTGGCTGTTTGCCGTGGTTTGCACCATGTTGTTGTGCTGCCAAGGCAGAGCCACAGCCAGAGGCGGAACCCCTGTTAGCTTGGACAACTCAAACACTTGGGTACCACAACTGACATTAAACTATAAATATGCAAACAAAAGAGCTTGATTCACATCCTCCCTTGGGTGTCACAGAATGGCAGCCTCTGAATACAGCTGTGCCCACATGGCCACAAACTGCCTGCACTACCAAGATACTTCTGTCTCCAGGCTGGATCAAAGGGAGAGACGATCTTGCTCTCTGCAGAACCAACACACAGCTCAGAAGCTCCCACTCTGAGTACATGAAGCAGCACAGAACACGCCATAGGACAGGGCTGAGCCCAGAGTGGTGCTTAAGGAGCTGCCTTCTCCAGGGTGAAGGAACAAGAGCACCTATAACTACCAGCTGCTGAAAATACCTCTGCTGAGGTAGCTCCGCACACTAGTGCAGAACATCAGGTAGGTGATCAGGAGGACTCTGCAGGCAGGCATCATAGTCTGAAATCAAAACCATGGCTCCAGCTAAATTTTCTGATACATCTCAAAGAGACTCTGGTCCATCTCCAGCTTTGCTTTTGACATCTTCCAGGCTAGCTGAGGTGAAACTATCTCTGCAGATCCTTTTTTCTGCAGTCACTGGGTGATGGTGGCACCAGCTAATGTCAGCTGATCAATGTGTTCCTCAGATACTTGCATCTTTCAAAAAGCCACCACTCTTTGTGAAGCACACTATCATCACCTGGCTAATTACCCCCAGAGCCCATCCTCAAAAGGAGTTCAGGGATTTCCTTCTATATAAGAAAGTGAGATGATTAAATGCTCTCCCAGTGTCTGTTTCTTTCAACAAGTGGATTTTTGCAGAGCTGTTACAGTCTGAAACATCCCAGATGGTGCTTTCCAGTTGCACTGGAGCATGTATTTTCTGCTAATTGCTCAGCTTACCCTAATTCCCTTGATCCTGAAGTCTATTCTCTTGCAACAATTTTTTTTTTAAAGGAAAGCATCTGTTTTATGCAAAAACACACTTGCCATTTTGAAGGGGTTGGGGTGTGGAGGACATAAGAAGCAGCATGATTTTGAAAACTTTGAGTGGCTATAGGGACTCATCTGGAAATTGTAAGTAAAAGGTAAAGCTTGAAAAGACTTGTAAGTAAATGATAAAGCTTGAAGGACTCTGAAAGCCAAGACTAGCCTGGGATATGCAAAGGCAACTTGTAAATCAGGGCCTTGTGTGTGGTGGCATCTTATCTTGTCTGCCCCAAACTGCTCATTGTTTTCTTCACAGATTTCATTACTTTATCTTTTTTATTCCAGCAACATGACGCAGGACTTCACTGAAGATTCAGCCTAGCACATCGATGCCAGCAAGTAGTGCACAAATGCTTAAGCAGGTATCTGGGACCCAGCTGGGACGCAGCTGCACAGCCCTCAGCACCAGTGGCAGAAGCGCTGTGTAGCATCTGAACACAAAATCTTTTGGAACCAAGTCAGGCCCTGGGACTAAATGCCAAAGTCTTTTTGCCCAGATAAGATAGGTGGAGACTACAGAGGATTGTGCAGGGGAAAGGGAACTTGTATTGCCCTGGGAACAAGGCAGCTCTGAGGAATCATCCAAGGAAATGCCCTTCACAGATAACTCCACTGACCATATGCCTCCCCAGGAAGAGCAGCCTGGGGCATGGACAAAGCTCGCAGTGGCTGCTGAGCTCTCTGGAGGCTGTGTGGCAGGTTTTAAAGCTTTGACAGCTCTGGGAATTGTTTTGTAGAGAGGATTTGTGCCACTGCTGTGCATGGAGGGACAGTGTGGGAAAGGTAAGGGCTATGTCAGAGACATGCAGACAGCAGGATGAGCACCAGCCAGACACATCAGCACTGCACAGCCACCTCTGGCTGCTCAGGACAAGGACTACTGGGCTTCAGTATGCAAAAATAGAAAGGAATGGAACTTGAAGGAAGGGAAACCCCTCAGAATACTGCAAAAGCCCTGATCTATCCTATCCGTGCTCTCCAGTGGTTCATCAATACGAGAAGATCATGGTGGTCATTGGCATTGGGCTATCCCTTTAAGCTACTGATGGGACATTCCAGTCTTTGGGATTGAATCAGAATGATCTGAGTGACAAATGTCACAATCAGACTCCATGTCCATGCATCTTACTACTTCACACTCCAAGGAGAGGCAGAATGCTTTGCTTGAAACTGAATGGGTATTCTCTGGTAATTGATTATTCAATGAATACTTTGATGTGAGCACTAATCTAAGGAGTCCTGCTGAGTACTCTCATCATCAGCGCAATGCTGGCTTCACTGGCAAAGACGTTAGCAGCATTTCAATTAAACGCCACGTGCTTGTCTTTTGGGTTGTTGCTCTTGGGTTAATTAAGAAAAAAGATATCAAACTAACTAAAATTAGAAATCAAAGCCCAGTTTTCTTGCAGACACACAAATGCTATATTGTGTATTTCCTTTATCAGAATCACACTGCACAAGGCTGCTTTTGTCTGTCCACCAGGACATGCAGTGACAACAGACACGGAGATCGCTTTAGGAATCTGGTCACACTTCTGTGCCTCTTTTGTGCTATTTACCCTGTGCTCTCCACCATCACAAATGAGGTATGAGGGACTTACATGGTCTTCAGCATATAACCCATAATTCAGAAAAGTTTGTCCCGGGGCTGCCCTGAGGATTCCAAGCAAAATGTCAGATCCAGCATCCAACAAATGTCTTCCTTCATCTTCAAAAAAAAAGGAGGTTCATTGTACACATACCCAAGCACAGAAAGCGCAATCCAGGAGCACACTCGCAGGGGCACACAGGCTGGGATTTGCATGCTACTGCAATTCCCACCACGGATGCTTCTGACCTAACTCCATGTGGCCCATGACTTGTCCACCCCTCCAGGAACCTGCAGCATCCACAGCCACATTTCCGACATCTGCAGACACTCTAAGCAGATATCTCAGTCCACCCTTCTGTAACTCCACAGGAATAAAGATGAGTCTTGCATCAACTTGGCCTGTGCTGGAGACCCTGTGCTCAGGCTGGTCGCCAAGAATGATGATCTCCTTCCCTGAAAGTGTGCCAAAGCCTGCGGCAGTATGGGCAAGGAACCACCTTCAGCACCCAACGGACTGTCTGTGGTCACATGGGGGGCCTTGGCTTATGGCTTTGGCATGTTAGGGATGATCTGGTTGCTTCCACAGGACACAGGACAGGTGTGCATCCAAACTCCCCTAGCACCACTGAAGCTGATTTCACCTGGTTTTGGATAACCTAAAGTGCAAAGACATTGCTCCCTGTCTAAAAATCCATTGACTCTAATGCATGCCTGAACCTCCCCAGCTTCCAAAATCATTGGCTCAGAAAGTGTGAAGAAGGAAACCACAAGAAATAGTGGTTGAAAGTGACCAGAGTCCACCTCCAAAGCTGTGGAATAGAAACGGAGGTGTCTTAAAAGACTGCCTAGGCCAACCTCTAAGCCATGTTCAAGTCTACATCTGGGCAGGTGACACCTGAGCTTCCATAGATGTGGCAAATCTTTATGGATCTCCCAGATGAATCCTTACTAATTAACTTAATTAGTTAATTAACTTCAGATCTGCAAGGCTTGTTTAGTCCCTGATCAGTTCACTGGGATGTTGTCCATATGTTCCTGTGCTGGGTTTTCTAATGAGCTTGCCCAAGGAAGGACAAGCAATGCTGATTTCTGTACAGCAGGTCTTGGTCTTTAATCATTGGAAGGAGTTATCAGAGTGGTCTGGTAAAAGACAGTGATGGAAGAAGGAGGAGAAATGATGAAAGACAAAACTCAATGAAACTAAAACAGGAAAAAAATCCAAGAGTAATGCAAAAAAAGAGAGTTTTGTGAGCTCACTGTTGAAAAGTCTGTCAGGAGCAGATGAAGCTGAATAGGTCAAGTACAGGTCAGAAACAGTTCAGCTTTCAGTGCTTTTAAGTTTTATAGAGACAGTCTTCATTTGTCAGAAAGTCAACGGGACAAAAACATCCTGTGTAAGGAGCTTTGGGTCAGTCAGGTTTCTTCCATTATAGAGACAACCTCCCAGAGGGACCCAAACACCAAATTCTGCATTGTTGTGGAACAGGATGGTGCAGCTCAAAGACAGCAGGCACAGAGTGAAAACTTCCTGCTCTGTGATTTGCAAAATCAGTCCTTTTTGCCTCATCCCTGATGCACCGACACAGTCAGAAATTCCTGAGATCAGTAAAAAACCTCAGACGTGAGCCAAGTTCTCCAAGGCAGCTCAGCCAAGGCACACCAGAAGAGCCTCCCTGCTCCCCACTGCAGCACAGCCTGCCTGTCCTCTGGCCCAGAGCAGACCCCATGGCTGTGAAGCCTGCTAAGCCTGTCTGGGCTTGTGGAGCAAGTTGGAGCAGTTCCCTAGTGCTGAAGCATCCCTGCACTTGGAACAAGAGTCCTAAACAAGCCTTAAAATTACTTTTTGCAGATCAGTTCAGCCCTCAGACAAAGCATTTCTGCAAATCCCTTGGAGGAACCCTTCATGTGAGAGCCAGCGATGGGGCAAAACACAAAGGGAAAGCATGAACCAAAGTAAGAGCACATAACAGCTTGGGTACAAGCCATCCATCCAGCAACACCCAGGGGCAGAACTGCCAGCGATTTCTGCACCAGTAGGACACACAGATGTAGGCCTCAATGTCATTCCAGGGAGATAAATTGGTCAACATAGACATGATCAGGGACACCTGCAGCTGATGACCAAGTGCCACTGGACCTCTGGAGGGGCTGCCCAGAGGATGTTAAGGCTGTGAAAGGGATGGCTGGGATCTGTGGGAGCTGTGGACCAGGAGACTGTGTGGGAAATCCTTCTGAACTCCTTTCTCCCGCACGTGTCTTCCTCCTCAGGCACTTCAGCCAGTTCACTGGCACTGCTGAGCCTTCCTCCTCCAGATGGTCTTCCTGCCCCTTTTCATTGAGGGACTTGCTCCCCAGTTTCCGTGCTCTCGCACAAGGAAGACAGAAGGTGCACTCAGGTCCCCAGGGCCACGTTCAGGGTGAGTTGCTATTGGTCCGCTTGCTACAGCAGGGGCCAGAGAAACGTCACTCAGAGACCCTAATAGCACTCATGGCACCAAGGGCCCCATCATCGCAGCATACAGAGCTGAGGCACCAGGGAACACCTTGTGTGGTAGCAGCTGTGCCGTGCCCGGGCAGGCTGGCAATCCCGGTGGCTGCCGTGGCTGCGGCAGCACAGGGAGGGCTGCTGAGAGCCAGGGAAAGACGAGCAATTGTTAATTGTAATGAGATTAGGAACAATAAAGGCGCAGGACTCTGGTGACCAGTTATGCCGCGTGGAGCAGATCTCACCACGGGCGCTGCACCATGGACACCGACCCCGCACCCCACGCCTGTCTGCGGAGCACTCGCTCAGTAAGCACAGTCTCCTGACAGGCACTCAAGGCTCAGAAGTGTCAACAAATATTTGCACTGCTGTGGAAAGAGCTCCTTCACACAAGGAGGGGAGGAAGCTTTGGAGGGCAAAGTAAATTAAAAACCCACTCTTTGTGTGTTGTATTGCTTCTGGGCTCCACACTCTCTTTGCTTTGGCTGAAATCCCAACACTCTCTGTGAAGGTGGGAAGAAGCTGTGGAACTTTCATCTAGAGCTGTATGCAAAGCAGGAAACTGTGCCCACTTTTCAGTAGAATACTGCTTTGCAAACAAATTCACACTATCAAAAAGCTCTGTTTGCTTTTTGGAGAAAAGAACAACTCCCTGTCACCAAGGTGGAAATCATGTTAGCTGCAACAGTTCACCAGATCTCGTGAAAATGGTGATTTCACACACTGCTTGTTATCAACTCACAATTATCTGCTACAGTACAAGACAGGAGAGCTGCTGGCAGGGCGGAGGGCAAAGAACCACTGAAGAAAAGGAAAATACAACCCAAGAAAACTGAAATGCTACCGGGTGGCTGTATCTACCAGGGAATCTACTAAGAGAAGCCCTCCGAAAACCAAACCAGCACCCTCAGCTCAAGACAATGAAGATTGCAAGTGAGAAGAGGTGAGGATGGTGGCTCCCCAAACTGTGTTGCTGTGCTCTGCACATGGGCAGCACATGTGAAGCCTGAACACACCATGCGGTCTGGACAAGCTCTCCAGATCTGCACCGCAGTCTCCACGAGATGGTGAACCATGACAATGTCCCACCATGATTCATTGGGCAGCTACATTGCTTCCTGCAGTGCACAGCCCACTAAGACAAATAAAACAACAGAAATACAATCCCCATGGGCCTCTGAGGCAGTGCAAGACAATAAATAAGTCCCAAGAAAGAAAAACATACACAGAAAGCAGACACTTGACTGAAAAATCATGTTTGGTGCACAACCCAACTTCTCATCAGCCTGCTTCAGGAGAACAGTCTGACTGGCTGGTGAGTTTTCAGGCTCCTTGTCTCAAGAGGCCGAATTCTCTTGTGGTGTGGATCTCAGAGTCCTGTTGAGCACTGAGTTTACACCAGCTCTGCCTCTACCCCCAGTCACAAGTGAGTGCAGGAAAAACATCAGTTTTAATTATCTGTGGCACAAGAGAGATCCCTGCTGCTGAAGCACAGCTGTCCAGCCACAGCTTGGTCCTCTGCAGATTCGATGATGCCAGCAGGCACAAAATAATATCAACAATGTTCCTCGCAGGAGTTAAACAAAGAATGAAAGGACTAAAATCCAAGCTTCAGTGGAGTATTTCTAACAACAAATCTCTGAAATCTCAAAAGTGTTTCTTCTCCAGGTGCTTTCAAGAGAGAAGAGCAAATGAAAGGGGAAGAATAAAACAGGCTCAGAGAGTGCAGCCTGAGGCTGGATCCTGCTTTCAAGAGCAGACATTAAAAGGAACCCTCAGAAAAGCCTTCAGACATCAGGTGAAGGAGTTTGAGAGTCACCTGCACCAGTTTTGGTGTGGTGCCCTGGCATGGCTCTCACAAGAGGTTTCCTCAGCTGCAATTGAGCAGAGGACCATTCCTACAGCCTCCTAGCTCAGGCTGGAGAGACTCCATGCCAGGCAGCACACTGGCAGTGGTCAAGCATCCATCGAAGGGGACAGGCCTGAGCAGGACCCAGGTGCTGCCGGGGCACTCTTGCAGTGCGCCACAAGGACGTGTCCTTGGGAAGCCACCATGTGTGTCCTGAGGAAGCCCCTGAAACACAGCCGAGCCACAGCGCCCTTTGTCCTGTGCTTTTGCTGCACTAATGGACAAATTGGGAGAAGGCTGAGAACAAATCTGCTATTAATTATCAGATAGCTTTTTAATAGAACCTTGGATGGCTGCGCAGCCACTAAACATTGTCCAGACATTTCTTAATAATGTGGTGACCGAAGCATTCCTTGGGAGAGAATAAAGATGTCATTGAGCAGGAGGAGAGGCTCTGTCAGGTTAGCTTAAGAGACAGCAGACAAAGGGTGTGCATTGTGTGGAAAGAATGACAGTCCTCTCCAAGCTGTCCGACTCCTCCAGCAATGACAGATTTTCTAATTCACTGCAGATTCTCATAAAAGTGGGTGGTCAGTCCTGGAACCCAGACAGTGGGGCCATTGATACTGGGTGGGAGAATTAACCTGGGCTGCTTTAATACAGCAGAGAATTTTAGCATCAGCATAAAATTAGGATTAATACACTAAATGTTAGGTCAGGACATTAAATCCCACTGCTGAAAGACCTACAGGCAGCCAGCTGATGCTCAGGATGAGGACTGCAGTCAGTCAGGGCTGCACTGAGCCACGCATGTAGCCTTGAGAAGCTGAAGACATCTTCATGCCTTCTCTGCAAACAGTATTTTTAAACATCCATATTTTTTATGTCTGCGCCAATTTTCCTTTCACCTGATGTTACAAGGGATAAGGCAGTAACTGGCTCAGGCTTGTCCTAGCTTCCTTGGAATGACCTCACAGAGAGGAACAGTTCCTTGTGTCTGCTGTGTCCTGCAGCTTCCTTCTGCATTGTCTTCAACTGAAAGGTTTTGATATCCCAAAAGCTGAGTGGAAAATTATCCTACCCAGTGTCATTGCAGTGCTTCAGACAGCAGGGTTTGAGCTTGGAAGGAAGGGAACTGTAAGTCAAGGTGTCACTTGTAAAATACATCTGTGTTTCTTTTGTCTTCCATGCACTGAGCCCACCCGATGCAGACTTCACGGGCCAGGGCAAAATCTCCTAAGAAGTTCTTGATGAAGTCTAAGCATCCTCTTGTGAGCATAGCAAAGCTGCTATTCCCCCTTCAGAAGCTCACACATCCCCTGGCATCTGCTGTATTTTCAGAGACACTCTCGGATTTTAGCTGTGCAGGGCAAGGGGCTGAAACCAAAACCTCATCCTCTGAAGCAAAAGGAGGTTTACTGCTAGTGCTGCTTCTTCCTCTGGAGCATGCTAAGGGCAGGTTATGCTTTCACTTAAGGAGCTGAACCAAAATTACCCAAGGTCTTTTACTTGTACTGCTCTTACCCACCTGGGGCTGTCACCCTGATGCTACAAGAGTCACCCCAGCATGTGCTCCACTCACTGCCACAGCTGTCCACACTGCACCACACTGGCCCTGCAGGAGCAGCATGTCCTGCTGCTGCAGCCCTCTGCAGAGATGAAATGGCCTCTTCTTCAAGGCAGAGGTTTTCTAGCAGACCTCACTGAAGAACCTCAGAGTTACTGAAATGTAGGTCCCCCAGGAATGTGCTGGGTTCTCAGCTTAGCTGTCAGAATCAGTAAAACCCTTTACTGGCTTTACTGGGAAAAGCCTGGAAATCAGTAATTTTAGCCATCATTGCTAAAACACCCAGTGCTGAGGGGCTAGGTAGTGAAATCAAGGGCATCACAGCTGAACCCAGGCAAATCCCACATTATTAGGCAGGTCGTAGGACTGCCCTTTAGCTTTCAGAAGCAGGTCTGTGTCATTACAAACTGGCCTCCAGTGGGGATTTTATGGGACTCACCATAGCCCACCAGTTCCTACAAAGCAAGAGGTGAAGGTTGTGCCAGGTGCTTTACCTGACGGTCCCAGAGGTGATCCACAGGCATCTGGGCTGCCCCTCCTGAGATGCTGGGCCAAGGTCAGAATGTGGTAGAGCCTCCCCTGTGCTGGCTTTAGACATTTAACTCTGACACTTCACAATATTTTGTCACTGGGATTTCCATTCAATTGCAGCACACCATGGGGATAAGCAGGGAAGTAACCATCAGCCTGTGGTTCAGTGCCAGGGCTCCTTCCAGAGGAACGGAGGTTCTCTGGTTTCCAGCCTCTCTCCAGGATTCAAAGTCTGCCAGTACCTAGAGTATTAGAGGAGAGATTATCTAAAATTCAGGCAATTCTTCCCTTAACTCTGTTGTGAGCAAACTTTATGAAAAATCCCTGCACAGAAATTAAAAAAAAAGAAGAGAGAGAGAGAGAAACCAAAACTCCAAGAATCAGTAAGGACAAAAAAAAAAATCTATCTATCTATCTATCTATCTATCTACATATATATATATATTTATCAGTTCTTAAGTGTTAATGCTGAGAGCTGCCTCTCAGAGACAGGTACTGGCACATAAATGGGAACTTAAGCACAAGGAAGCATGAAGGAAAATGCCTGCAGAGTCGCAGCTGTTCTTGCAAGGACAACATTGCTACTAATGTACAAAGATGAGACACAGAGTCATGACAGGAGCTGCCTTAGCTCTAAACATACTGGCAGTGTAACAAGCTAAGCTTGCTGTCTGCCAAGAAATACCTGTCCAATCCAGGCTAATATCCCCACGTGTTTTCTTTCGGACATATTTTTGTAATTGCTTGTCCTCAGGTACAGAGATGCTTAGGGGAAGTCATTAATCTTTCATGAGACTATTCTACCATTTCTTAATTCTGAACAATAAAAGCCTGGAAAGGTTTGCATTCCCGTGTCACTGTCTACTTCAAGGGAAAGGAAGTTTTAGGGGAAAATAAATCTGATCAAATGATAGCAAGAGCTAATGAAACGTGTGTTAAAGAGAGTAGTGTAACAGAGAGGAAAGGAAAGCCCTTGAACTTCACTCTTTTTTCTGTGCTACAAGACCAGATGGCCTCTGCAAACACGAAACATTACATCTGAAAGAGGTGTGATTGGTCCAGGACTTTTCATCCTACTCTTCCTCCACCCCCTCATATCAACTCACATAGCCCCTCTCTTTTCCACCAGATAACAGAAGATAGAAACACTTCTTGTTCACTGTCTAGGGCAGGTGTGGTTGAGCTGAGTGTAGAGGAGGTGCTCAGCTGGAGGGACTCAGTGGCCAGCTGCCCCACGCAGGCTGCTCAGACAAACACCACCTGCTTGCAAAGAGCAGCAGGGAGAAGGGACCAAAACCAAGCATAATGGTCACAGAGCTGAGAACTGCTGCTCCTCTGGTGGTTGTGTACTCACACATCACCAAAATCACCACAAGTCAAAGAAAAGAGTGTATCCAGCATGCTGAGTGTGACTCTGGGCTGTAATGAGACTGTTCCAGACAACCAGGGGAAACCATCCAAGTTGTGCTCGTGGCACAGCTGAAGAGTGACGAACAGTGTGGGGAGGGCAGGGAGCATCCACAAAAGGCACGAACAGCTTCACAGGTTATTTCTTAATCAGAGACTGTGTTGAAAGAAGGCTTAGCTGGTAAGATCACAACCAAGAGAGCACTGAGATGATTTACACTCCCCTGGTGCTTAAGAAGTGGACGCTGCATGGCTGTGCAGCAGCAGCACCACACAGGCTGTGTCCCTGTACAGCACAGTCTGTTCTGCAGAGAGGTCTGTACAGTGTGTCCTCTGCTGTTCTTTAGAGCATGGTACAGATGCGCCAACTACTCGAACATAATTTGATCTGAAAGGAATTATTAAGCAGTGATTACAACACATCTGCAGTGCTTATGGCCTGCACAAGTGGTTCACTCTGCCAGGACAGGTTGTTTGCCACACTCAGACCTGGCTCCACACTCCAAGAGCCCTGAGACAAGCAGCATATTCCCCTCAGAAGCAGTGAAGCTGCTCCGTGCATACTCACAATCCCGAGATTGTACTCACAAAACTAGGCTGAGTAGAGCTGGGCAGAAATAATCACCCTTTTGAAATGCCTCAGTCCCCTTTGTCCCCTTCGTCCCCAATATTGAGATCAAATTAACCCCGAGGAGGCCCCACGCTGAGCACTAACCTGAGCGCGGGGCCTGTGCAGCCTTCAGGGCTCATTTGCTCCTGCCCCAGCTCCCATGCATGAAACACAAACTCAGCCCCAGCAGGGAAGGGCACTCACCTGCCCTGTGTCCTAGGAAACCTGACCAAGTGGAACAAACAGAGTCCAAGGGTCTGGGGCCGAAGTGCAGAGTCTGCCTGGTTTCAGCTCCACCTCCACACTCCTCACCTGGCAGGACTAATCTGCAGTGTGCGGATACAGCCCAACAGTTGCTACAACCGCATGTCAGGGTCACTGGCACAAACAAAATGCCCTTATACAGTGAATTTGGCAGATTTTGGTGAGTTTTGGAAAATTAGTCTTTTAATGTTTCTTTCAACTCTTCCCACCTGTGAAGAGCCAGCCCCCATTGCCAGCCCTGCCTTTTTAAGATGAACTATTTTGCATCCATGCCAGGGTGCTTTCTGGGCATGTTCCTGGGAGGTATCACCTACCGCTTCTGTGCTCAGGCAGCATCAGAAAACCCCGTGATGAAGTCCAGAGGAGAAGTCATGGCTCAGAAACAATCACCCTGCTTCAAATGAGTGACCAAACTTCACTTAAGCAAGAAGAAGAAGCTAGGACTAAAAAAAAAAAAAAATCACTTTCCTAGCAAAGAAGGTCAGACAGGGAGTTGGCAGGCTCTGTACCAGACAAATGTAACTCACAGAGTGACCCCCTTGCTCTTGGTAGAGCTACATTATTCCCTGCTTTGTCACTGTTAGAAAGTGTTCTGCAGGATGCAACTGTAGGAGAGCCCAAAACGTTTTCCTTTCTCTGATGCTGCACAGAGCATTTCTCTGTGAGGAGGTTCGGCCACTTTCTATTCACTTTTTTATTACATTTGTAACCATTCATTTAAAGTGTGGGTGTGTGTATATACATACACACCATGTAAGTTATATATATTTTTTTCAAAACATAGCTTTCACTCTCTTAAAGCACTAAAGTCATTGACTGAACCATGGATTTTACCTGTATGAGAGCTGGTGGCCCAGATGCTAGTCTAGTACTTAAGATACAGATAAAGGTATTTCAATGTGCACTTCTCTTTGTTTCACCTGTGCCAGGCCATAAACGGAATTCTTTATACACTAACAGTGGGTTCGGCTTTCTAAACAGTAAAAAATATTTCCTAGAGCTGTGGCCCAGTAGTCTGAGGTCTTCTATGTGTCGTTTTATCTGTGTAATCTGACCTCGTGCTTCAGTTAATGTCTGTCCCATTTCTGTGACTTACTTCACTAATGTTTGTAAAACAATGACTTTAGGAAACAATCAGCAGCAGCTGCATATAAACCACCTTTGTTTCAAAAAGAAATCCTTATAGAGGTTTCCTACTGGCAGATTTTACTCCTCAGGACCAAGATGTGCTAAAGGAATTTATTTGGGATGTGAGAGGCAGCAGCATCATGCAGCAGAAAAAAAAAGTAAATTATTAGAAGTTTCAATAAATTATTTTCTTTGGTGCTGCACAAGAAAATAATGTGGTATCTGTGACCCACTCCCTGTGAGTTGTTTTGCCTTGGTTTGTCTTTTCATTGCCAGTATATGAGTTACACTACAGCCTCTGTGCTGGGCACATTGCACAGCTGGACAGTTTCTCCTGGGCATGCTTTGCAGATTTAGCCTGTTTGCATAGAAACTCCTTTCTGGGCTGACACTGCTTTTGCTACAGACATCTCAGGCTCTGGGCTCCCCTTGAGGAGAAGATCTGACCTGCTTTACCTTTACATCCATTGCTACCAAAGTCACACGCGGCTGATCAGAAGCAGCTCCTCTGTGCTCCACAACGGACCACAAAGTCTCCAGAGTTCCTTCACAAACCCTGTGGAAAGAAAGAGGCAATTTTGATGCATGGGAGACAGAGGCCAGGCCTGTTTCTGGAGACAGGTGGTCAGGATGATGTCTGGCTGTCGGGCTCTCAGGCAGTCCCTGGATTCTGCAGAGCAGTAGAGTGGGCTCTCGCTGAAGGCAGCGAGATCTTGTCGAATCACCATAGCAACCGGAATCTTTCAGCAAAGCGAAAACAGGCAGCAAATCATCTCCGCCTTTTCCTGGTCCTTAGGACAGTTGCCTGATCTTTATCAGAGATGCTGCTGGAGTCCATCACGGTACAGAGAGGTGGAATGTGTCCAGCAGCAGGCAGGGTAATCCGTTCCAGACCCGTGTGTAATGCAAGGAAACAGGTGCAAGCAATTGTGGTGCTGTCAGTGCGCCGCCGCCACCGCTGCTGAGGTCTTAATCGGCCCCGCAGCAGCGCTGCCACCGCCGCCACATCTGCAAACCCGCCGCGGCCTGACATCATGGGACACTCAATTGGGCATGATTGCTGCCATTTCCCTTTTCCTGCTGGAAACCCAGAGAGCTGACAAGCGCCAATAACTGCTGATAGCTCACTACTGTTCCTCAGCTGCCACACGGGGCAGGTGCGCGTGGACGCGGCACGATCCTCCGAGTTCCACCCTGCAGCTGACTCCTTCCTGAGACTGCTGTCTAATGTCTTCTGCTGCTGCTTCCCTTCGTGACAGCCCCAGACATGTTCCCGCCATGTCTGCTGAGCTCCACCAAACCATGCAGTGAGTTTTCTTGTAGGTAGTAACAATCATCTGAAATAATTCCTAGGCTGTATCATAGCTTTGTGTGCAGTGCTGTCAGCTAACAAACGACCCCGACCCAGCTCCTCTCTTTTCCCATGGCAAACAGTAACATGACCACACACACTAACACATGGCATCCCCAGGAAACGGGACCCTGGGTCCTTCCCTTTCTACCTGCGCCAGGTTACACCAGCTTGAGAGCAGAGGTTGTTGTAGTCTTCAATACGATTTGTGTATTCTGCTCATTTACATTGCAGTTTATTTTTGCAACAATAAAATGAGATGTGCACCTCTGCAGCCGGTCTGTGGCCACAGCAGGGTTTCAAGTGCAAATTGTATCTTATCAGAGGGATGCTCAGAACCCTTTGGGTTCAGGGCTGGGGCTGGTGAGTATGGCAGGTTCTGTAGATTTAATTTTTATACGTACACATATGCAGACACATATGTTCACTTTATACATCATTTACAGGTATAATAAACTTCTTTAGATATAATCAAAAGTAGTCTCCAATGCCTTTCTAATGGCCCTGTCAACACCTCCAGTGTGTACTCCTGCTTCCTCCACCTGATCTCAAACAGGTGACACTGTAGGACAGAGGATGCACAGGATTCACAGCTGCCAAGTGACTGGCACCTTCCACATGCTGATGAACAGGAGGTGCTCTCAGGTGAGGAATGACAGCACTTCTCTGCATCCAGATTTCACAGCAACCACTTTAAAGACTTGTAGGAGAGCATAGCTGCATGCGCACTGATTAGATGATCTTACTAATTAACTCAGTTTTACCTCTGTCACTCAAAAATATGCTCTGCCACTTTTTTTTTTCTTTTCAGGAAGTTCCCACAGATCCTGTCTTGACTGGGAATCTGCACAGTGGTCCCAGGAAGCTTAGAGCATGCAGGTCGTAAGAAAAGTACTAAGTCTGGGTTTGTCTGAAATGTTTTCAGAGTCAAAGTTCTTCCTATTCTCTCTTTTTCAGCTTAGATATTTTTCTGTACTGCTATTTCTTCCCGTTGGGAGGATTTCACTGCTAGTGGAAGCCCTTCAGAGCACCTGGCTCAGGAGAGTAGAAGAAAGCAAAACCTGATTTATAGAGGATGCAAATTACTTTCTTCTGGCTGTGAAACTTAGCTCTGTCTTTCTGATGCTTTTTAAAGCACAACCATGTGTAGAAAAGGATGAATCTCTGTAACTTCCTTTACTTTTTAAAGCAAAAATGGAATGTATTTATTTTAAAAGCTGTTCACTTTTTTTAGACTCAAATTTCATTTACACAACATGGATCATTCAGAAGGGATGCTGATGGGTAACCCAGCAGTGTACCCTTGTGGTTCTGTACTGTCATCATTACATGTGGAAGCAGTAGAAAAACATATCTGGACGTGAGTGACCCTTGAAAGGAAAGCCTTGTGAGAGCAGAAAGAATTCCTGTAATTACACCCAAAGCTGTGACCACGGAGAAAGCCAAGCCCAGCTGCACTCCATGCTGTGACATCGTGCTGCTCCCTGAGCCAGTCACCTCCACCCAGCTGAGTGGTTAGTGCCCATTTCCACGTTTTCCAATGAGACAAAGCATCTCCTAGAAAACCAAAATATTTTCCAGCATAATCAAATGTGGAGAAAGTAATTTCCAATCCTCTTCCAATCAAACCAAATCCTCTGGCCAGCTTGTTGCTCACAGCCTCAGCACTTGGCCTGTGTAGGTGAAGAATTCTGCCCTGTCAGGAGCACCACAAGTCTCCATACACTCCTTATGCACAGACAGTCTCAACACTTGAACACTGACGGGGTTCCTCTGTTGAGCCAATGGAAAGGATAAAGAGTCCAGACTCCCAAAATGGACCCACAGGCCGGGCTGCCATAGGCAGCTGGGCTTGTGCCAGCACAGAAGGGACCTACAGAGAAGTTGTCCTTGACAGCTCCAGCCCTTACGGCTGTAACTCGCATCAAGGAGACTGGGAAGAAGGAATTGTTCTGGGACGAGCTGGATACATCGTGGGTTTTAAACTGTTTCTGTGGGAAGGGAGCCCTTTAGCCTATTAACAAATGGTCTGGTGACCACCCCTGCAGCCTGTGTTCTATTTGTGCATCAGCTGAGCAGCTGAATGTGCCCCAGCTCAGTGTGGACTGCTCCACAGCAGTCTGTCAGCACTGGCGTGAGTCATGGCTCACTGCCGCGGGCAGCTGATTGGACGGCTGTGGCTTTTAACAAGAGACAAAATGTGACAAATAGCACCCAGAGAGTAAAACACTTACAAAGGTCTGCGCCAGGAGATTAATCAATTACGATGAAATGCTTTTGTTTGGAGAGTTGCAGCCTCTTGTGCTGCCTGAGCACTGCAAACCCACGGGTGACATGACCTGCAAATACCAATTAGCTTGATTCACCACTTGAACTTGGACTGTTTCACACTCGACAGCTGTATCTGTTTTAAGTGACCTGGGTAAAACCATGAAGTGTGCTTCTTACAAACCACATTTTTCATTTACTCTAAGCTGTAAATGGCAAACAGTAAATGTATGCCCTTGACTGCAGTTGAGCTGAGCTCTTTCTCCTTCTCACCCACTGAGGCTGCAGGAGCAGTTTAAGAAACACAAAAGTGTTCCCCAGGGCAGCCTTGTGGTCAGTGCAGGCAGTGAGTCTCCTAGATCATCTGCAAGCCTTGCCACAAGTTGTCCTTGGGTAATGGCCACCCTAAATCCTCTCAGCATCTGTGATGGCCACAGTTTGCCCCCCAGGATGCCCCCATGAGCCATGTGCCCACTCTGGAAGTTTGTAGCCACCCTGCCCAATCCATTCTTCCTGAGAGCTTTACTGACCCTGTTCCTTTAGTACCCCATCTGACTGCTTCATGCCCTTGTGCAGGACATCAGCTTGCAGGTGGCTGCTTGCTATGAACCCTTCCCTCTTGCACTCTGCAAGGACACTTTGCCAGCAGCTCTTCCCATCAGGCAGTAGGCTGCAGTCACTCAGCGACTGAAGCAGTCACTGAGAAATCATTACCTTGAAACCAGCAGTGGGTTTTAAATTGTTGTTCAAATGCCAAATATTCAGTTCTTTGGCTTAAATATTTGGTTCTTTTCCTTCTAAGCCATTAAAAAGTGTCTCTTTTAACTTTTCCTTCACAATTCTTTAGGACCTATAAACTTGTCAGAGTTTAGTTTAAAATTGAAGTAACTGGATTCCCATGAAACTCTCTCTGGGACTTTGAAGGAAAACACCAAACATGGCAGCAGCAATCAGTCTTGAGGAGCAGATCCTCTGCCTTTCAGTGGCATCTAACTCTCACATAAATCAAAACACTGGAACCAATTCCTTGACTCACTGTTAGTGATTCCAGAAAAAAACCCAGAAATGTAGATGAAATTTAGGCCAAATCCACCACAGCCTGAAGGAAACGTTTATGAGATCACTTGCACCGCAGCGAGGATCCCTGGGGCAGGCAGCAGGAAGGAAGCCTGAAAGTGCAGTCACCCTGACTGTCCAATTCACCACTTTACTTACAACGATAACTGGACTAGATAGAGAGGGTGTCAGTGGCTAGGTGATTTTTGGTACCTGTGCTAATTCCAAACACGGGGAAAGAAAAGTGCTCAGTACCTCCTGAAATAAGGCTGGTTTTGTGCAGGAGGAGGAGGAGGAAACCACCGACAATCTGTTCAGATCACTCACTTTGCACAGATCCTGGGGTCTCACCTGATTCCCACCAACTGTACACTTCTGAGACAACCCTCCCCTTTTGATGAGAAAATCCCCACTGAGAAAGACTCTTCTACAACCTCTTCAGAATATCTTCTACAGCTTCTCAACAGATGGATGTACTTAATGGGCTAACACATGCGCTCTCTTCCCAAGCAGTGTTGCCATAAAGCCCTGAAGTGCCAGGCACAGGAGGTATGTCACAGGTAAGTTATAGTACTGGATGCATTCCTAGGTCCAATAGCCAATATTCAACAGATCAGTGAGCCTTGAGGCATGGACAAAACGAGCTGATGGTCTCTACACTGATGGACTGTTCCCCAGAAATCCTTCAAGGCTACAGTAAAACCTGGTTTGGGCCACCAGAAGAGCTTTACAAAGACTCAGGGTCACATCAATGGCTACTTCACCTCTTGTTCTATGTTTAAGTAGGGGAAATGCGTGGCTTAGTTTAGCCACTTTGTAGGAATGCTTGGAAATCTCCATGTTTTCTCCTTAAATCCTTCAATTAACCTTTGTCTGCATTTTTATTAGCATCTTTGTTTCACTTTTGAACCAAGAGCTGGTGTCCCTGGAGGGAGACAGCATAATTGTGAAATCACAGAGACCAGAGGAAAAATCTCCTAAGCACTCTCCAGGGCACAACCAACATGGAAACTGAAAAAACTTGTTCCGCTGAGGCTATTGCCTCCCAGAGAACTACAGCCTTCAAAGTTCTGTCAGCTTCAGCCTCATACATAAACCATAACACACATGGCCTCTTCACATTGCTACTTTGCAGCTGCTTTTATTGCTCCATCATTGACACTAGAACCTGAAATGCAGGCTGGAAGTTAAAACTTCACAGCTGCTGAAGACTGTGAAGGCTGACCTGCCTTTCTCAGGTTCAGAACTCTTTTCTTTATTATACAGATGGTTTTCAACCTGTTCAACATTACCAAAATGTAAAAACTTACAGTCCGTGACCCATGGAGAGCAGGAACAGCTTGAACAGCACCAAGGAGCTGGGTAATACTTTGTTTTCAGAAGGATTCAATCTTTTCTATACCATGGTCCAGTCTATGCATGAAAAAGGGGAGGGGAGCACCTCTTTTACCTTCCTATAAAGAAGATTATATTTAAGTTTTATTTAACCTGATATTTTCCATAAGTAACAGAAGGCAGCTGGATGACTCTGCTCAGACCTCTTTGTCCTGAGTCTGTTGTGGTGAATGACCAGGTGAAAGTGAGAAGGCTATGGCAGTGCACCTGAAGGCTCTGGAACACCTTTCTCCAGGTAGCAAAGCTCCTTTCCCAGGAAAACAAAGGGCTGTTTGCATCACTTTTGATAGGTTCATTCTTCTTAAATAATTCTGCATAGCATGATTTATTTCTTTTACTCCAGATTCAGACTGGAATTAGGCTTTTAGTCCATGTTTCTTTATGTTCTAGTGGCCTTTGGCCACGTACTCCACAGTCCAAGTTGTAATGATGGCTATAAATACTTGACTAACAGAATATTTTGCCAGCCCATGCCAGAAGCCAGAGTCTGCTTCTGAGGTACTTTTGCTGGGGCAAAACCTCACTCCCCTCCCAGCCCGGGCCGATCAATTTCAAGCCCTCCCCAAGCATGCAGAGGGGCAGCTCTTTGATACCCTCCATCTATCTGCCACAGCAATCTATCTTGTGGCAAAGCAAACAGAAGGAGATGTCAAGATGTCCTTGCTCTCTCTGGTTAGCATTATTCACAGTGGATACAGTGTTTTGGTGAGGGAGTGGAAAGGCTTTAAAGCAAAAGGTAGAGTCCAATTGGGGAAGGTTGGGGGCTACTTAGATACCTATCAGTTTAAAGGTTTTGATAAAACATCGTGATGTCAGCTCAGGTTAAACCTTTAAGATGGGGTCTGGCTGTAAGAGGGCCAGTCCATCATGGGCAATGGGCTTTCCAGAGATCTGGAAGGTTAATTTAAATTATCCTGGAGATTAGCCCTGAGACAGGCAACGGTTCCACAAACATCACCGTGCTGGCCCAGCAGCCATGTGATACCCACAGACCTCAGCCAGCATTTCCAAGGAGAGTAATCCTGAGCTCGGCAGTGATGAGAGGACATAATTTTATAGGTGAGGCTGTCACTCTCTCTCGGGTGAGTTATGGGGCTGGGCTGGCAGGGGAACAGGAGCATGCAAGTTACAGGTCAAGCTCTTCAAAGACTGTCAGCTCAAACAAATCCACTCCGCAAATTTAGAGCTCTTCACCCCGAAGCACTGAGCAATTTATTCTGCTTTAGAAGAGAAATAAGCTGTGACCCTGTTTCTTATATTTCTAGCTACTATCTTTGACTTATTGGAGTCAGCAGTCAGCCACTTTGTGAGAGGTCTGTCACGTCAGTTACATGGAAAGGTTCCAGGAAGCTGCCGAGTGCTATGAGTGGAAGAGAAGGGTGCCGAAGGACCCACTTGCTGACATCAGGAAGTGCACTTTGCTTTCTGTAGGGATCTGCCACACATTTCGCTCAGGGAGGCTGTTTAAAATGGATTTTGTACTTTTAAGGGAATGCAGTGGATTCCCATTGCCCCAGGGCAGATTTAAAAGGAGCTGTGGGCACTAACAGGCATGTCACAAACCAGGAGGGCTAAGAGCATGTAGGGGGTGAAATGATGAGGCCAATCTGAAATCACACAGTGAATACTTTAAGATTCTACCCAGGCACTCACACAGCACCAGACCAGCAGTTACCCTCAAACCCCTCTTTTTTTAATGAGCACTATCTCAGTAGGAAAATCATTGCATAGTAAGAATTCAAATAAAGAGGAGTAAGAATTCCAAGAAAAACAATGTGCAGTTACAGAGGGATCCCAAAGCCAAGGAATGGCCCAGATGCTCCGATCATTCTTATACCATCATATTTTCAAGGCAGTGGAAGAGGGGCAAATGATGCATTAGAATTCAGGGAATATTAAATAGAGAAGGTTAGGAACCTCTCTGAAGCTGGGGTGGGGGGGGGGAGGATGGCGGTATTTCAAGTGCTAGAACTGCACGGGACTGGAGGCACGTGTAACACAAGCAGTTTTCTGTTTGATAAGTCTCACCTTTCCTGTTCAGGAGGGCAATGATATGTGAATTATGGGGTAGGAAAATATTTGCTGCTGAAGCCTCCAAGCGTATGTGATGTTTTAACATGGCCCCTTCCAAAGTCACTTCTCGTGTAAGAAGATTTCACACGATGGATCCTCTGAGTGTGAGAATAAAGAAGGAAGAAGAGACCCAAGCACACTCAACTCTGCACACTCAACTCTGCACCCTCTTGTCCTTGCTGCCACCCAGCAGCCATTGTCAGCCAAAGGGCTGGAAGTTCTGAAACACTGCAGGTTTATTTCTAGTGTCTAGGGAAAGTTCAAATGGTCAAATACCACCAAAAAAAGGCAGTTGGTCACAGTTTCAGCTTAGCTTTCCAAATTTAAAAAATGTGCACAAGTTGGACATGCGTCGAGCAAACACCCACACAGTTCAAAGCCAAGGCGTAAATCCAAACCAAACCAAGGGCCTGGATATGAAAGTTCCCACATTTCAGTGACACCTGAATCCATATTAAAAAATCTCTACATGCCCCGTATCTACAGAGGGATGAATTAAAACCATGTCTGAATCATCTTTTTTCTTCCTCCTCAAGCTCCAAAGGAGCTTGAGTCTGAAACCGAGTCTGAGCCCACTTCTTTCGTCGTCCTCCAGCTGGGTGGGGGCTCACACTCCAACCCGAGTTTGGCCAGCAAAACATGACAGTTTGAACAGATACTGTAGAGTTGGTCATGATCTCATGAGACCGCTGGCGGGGCCAAAGTGTTTCTGATGGAAAGGTGGAACGCTCGTCAGGGAGCAGAGCGCAGCGAGGAGCCCAGACAGGAGCCCAGAGCACAGCGAGCAGCTGAGAGCGCAGTGAGCAGCCCAAAGCGCAGTGAGGAGCCCAGACGTACCCAGCAGCTCGCGGCTCAGTCTGAGCAACCGCACGCCCCAGCGAGGGACACGTTCTGTGTGCGGACAGCGCCGTCTGCCGGCCGAACCGGCGCAGCTCCGCGGACGGCCCCAGAGCGCGAGCAAACCGCGATTTGAGAGCGGCGGCAGGGCCGGGAACGGGCCGGGGCGCGGCGGCCAACGGCAGCACAGCGGCGGAGCCGCAGGTAAAGTCGCGGAGGTTTCGGCAGCTCTGGCCGCGTCAGGAGGGTGTAGAGACGTCAGTTACTCGCTGGTAAAATGGCAAATGCACCAGCAACCTTCCGGGCGCCTCGGCCCTTCCGCAAACATCAAGCTGACCTTGCGAGCCTCGATTTGCGTCTTCCTGATAACATGAGGAGATCCTACGCAGCTATTGCCCCTCTCTCTGTCCCTGGTCTGTCACCTGTGGACAGCCCCAGCAGCCGCCCGGTGCCTGGCAGGTGCACTGCCGCCGGTGCCGTTGAGCCTTTCCGCGGGCTCCAGTGCTGGAGAGCGGCCCCGGGACCTTGGTCACGGAGCGGTCATGGCTGAGCAGAGCGAGCCACAGGTTGGGCAGGGAAGGGAGATTTTCCGCAAGTCCTTCCTCCGTTCATTTCCCAGTACATTTCCCTGCACCCTTGGACTCCTCCCAGCCACTCCAAGCCACCATGGCCACTCTGACAGCCCACTTTGGGAGGCAGCAGGTCTGGGACGTGCCCGTTCCTGCGGGGCACCTTCCCACTCTCACTGGCTCTGCTGGAGAACCTCAGGTGCTGGTGTAAGGCAGCAAACAGAATTGGCCTCCATCTATTCATTGCCCGTTTCTCTCTCCAGCCCAGCCCCCCTAACTGGGTCACAGCAATGCCGTGGCAGTGGTGACAACCAAGTGCTTCCCCCTTAGATCCAGGCAGGGCATCCTCCCAGTCGGGGTCAGTGAAAGCCATCTCTGCTTCACATGCAAAGAGAAGACAACAAAATGCTTTGTGGGACTGAAGCCCAGGAAGGAATTTAAAAGATCCCTGGGCAAGGGACCAGGGCTTGCTGTCTGAGACGCCCGGTAACTTGAAAATAAAGAAGCCTAAATAATGACCAGTGACATGCCAGCTGCAGGCTTTGAATGACCAGAATGGTGCACTGCTAACACTGTCCCTTCATCTCTGTTCCCCTCAGACACACCTACATGTGAGTTCTCATCTGATGGACAATACAGTTTGAGAGGGATCTTCCCCAAAAAGCTCAGGGGCTGCTGCTCTGTACTGTCGAAGAAGGACATACTCCAAACCACCACCTTACATGAGCAGGTCACTCTGCCCCAGAGGGATGCTAGGAACTTGATACCCACTCCAGAAGGGAGAGTGCAGTGAAACGAGGTGCTGTGTCATTGATGTGAGCATGTTTGCACTAGACACCTGGGGCTCTTTTTGAATGTTACCATCAGTCCTACCAGATCCTTATCAAGCCAAATTAACCTCCCAAATGCTCACTTTGTGTGCGTGTCGATGAAGCTGTGCAGAAAGGCCTGGGTGTGGGACGAAGTTTATGAGATTGTAAGTGAGCTCTGTTTATAAAGCTGTTTGGAAGCGAAACAAAGAGTTGTTGGTGGCTCACTCTGCACACACCGTGGTCCCCAGCAGGCAGCCTGGGACACCAGATGGTTGGGATGTCCTGGGTCATCAGACTGAAAGCAGACAACTTCAGGGCTTTTTCTAGCACACAGCCTGGGTTTTGGCATAGAATATGCTGGAAGTGTGAAAGATCAGGGGATTGAGCTGTTTGTGTTAGGAAGGAAGACGTTGATGAGAAAATCTACACAGTGTGTAACAGGCATGACTCGTGCCCTCGTCAGCTTCATGGGCATCAGAAAGCACTGGGAGTATTTCACAGTCTGCTTCAGACCTCCAGACCCAGCTGCCTTGTGCCATGCTCTCCACATTCTGGTCACTGCTCCATGTCCCTCTGCCTGTGTCACTGCTATAGCTGTGCCATCTGCCAGTGCCCCGGCACGGGGGCAAAGCAGGGGCCCTGTACTGACAGCCTCTACCACATGTGGCCTGAAGTGTTTCCTGCTCAAAAATGCAAACTAAGCATGAAGGGAGAGCTTTGGTGTAGGCTGAGTGAAGCTTTACAGGTGTCCACATGAACATCACAAAAAGGGATCCACTTGCAGTGACAAATTGCTTCTCTCATCCAAAAGATGCACTTTCTAGCTCGGAAAGGTGGGCTTGTCTCTCTCACTATCTGGCAAGCAAACAGCTGGAGTAAATATTTGATTAGGGAAACAGAACATTAGTGTTGGAGCAAGACAGGCTGGTCAAGCACTGTTGACTTGAGACAGCCTCCTAGACACTCCACCCATAAAGAAAATGGCACTGCCTGTGGGTGAACAACAGAGGAACTGCTTTGTCATGGTCTGGTTTCTTGTCCTGGGGGAGGCCTGGATGACAGCTGCACAGTGGGTGTGCACATGTGTGTGCATTTCAGGTGCATCCTTAGTGAAACATGGGCACAAGTGCTGCTGCTGATCTGCTATATGTAGAGTGGTCCTGGCCAAAATACAGTCCTCAGGATTTCCAGACCTGGATCAAGACCCAGATGTTGTGGCTTCTGACCACCCAACCTTCTTTCTAAGGAGCTCATTCTTTGGTGGATGTGTCCCTGGACTTTATTGTAGCTGCCAGAGATGTTTTGGCATGTCATAGTAAGACTGATTGCAGTGCATGTCAACCTCAAGAAGGGAGATGCTGCCCTGCTTTAAAATTATTGTGACTGCCAAAGTGATATGCAGAAGTGTTCTGATGGGCAAACAGAAAGCTCTGTGAGTTTCCAAGGCCGTTCAGCAGAGTACTGCCTCATTCAACTGAGTAAATATGGCTTTCCACTTTGTCTTCCTTTTGTTCCTACAGGAACAGCAGCTAAAAGAAGAAGGGTGTGCAGTTCTTGGCCTTAACCACTTGATTTCCTCCCTGAGGAGCTCTCATCCCTCTCTACCTGCACAGCACAGATCTTTTCATGACTGTTGGGCATATTGGCTCCTTAGCTAATAAAGTTTTACAAGTGATTTTGAAAACAAACAATACTATATTATCTTTTTTCTTTTTTCTGTTTTTTTTTTTTTTTTTTTTTTTTTTTTTTTTTAACTCATGAAATAAATATTCCATCAAAGAGACTTTTATGTTTGACAGTGGCAGTGCTGGAATGACCAGCGTGCTATCATGTTCAAAACAGGGCACAGCTCATTTTTACAGTAGATTTACTCAAGCACAGTTGCTAATCAGATTAGTACTGCTTTTATGTCTGGCAATTTTTCAGCATTGAGGGTCATTAAAGCACTCTCACGTAAAGCCCATGGTGCTGGGCTGTGTTTCTCCAGTTCACTGTTTCTGCTTTGAAGCAGCTCAGGCAGTATTCTCTTTCCTGCTGCGGAAGGCAAGCTGCTCTGCCAGGCTGCAGAGCCACCCAGTGTTAAACCCCTTGCACAGCCCAGCCAAGCACATGCTCTTGTGTGGAGGTAAAAAACACCTCTCAAAAAAGGTAGCAGAGGTTGAATGCTACCTCCTCAAGACTCCCAGGACGGACCAGCATCTGAGACCTACAGAGACTGTGCAACTACCACTGGCACCTCAGCACCTACAAACCGGCACAAATAAACCACACAGAGCAACAGACTGACATCAGACAAGTTCAGAGGAGTCAGAATGGCTGTTAGCACAAGGTTGCTGCTGTGAGGGCACTGCAGAACACTGTAAGCTATTGACTGATGTTCTACTCGATGCTATCATCTCACAGTGTCCTGCCCTGATAGAAAGGTCTTCTGGTGAAATGAAGGCTTGCTGAGATTTTGCATGTCTAGGCAGAGGTGATTATGATGTAATGGGCAATCCTAGCTAGAAAAAAGTCTTTTCTGCTGTGGCACAGCAGGTATGCCAAAGGCTACTACTGAGCAAGTTGCCAAGTGCAGGAATAAAACCTGCTGGCACACTAAGTTTGTTTTGAAGGAAAGCTAGTCACACTGTCCTGGTGTATTTATCCTTCTCAAGCAAAAATAACCAACCACGAATAACCAGGTCTATGACAAGAAAACACTAATACTAACATCTGATCCCAGAAACAGATGGGGCAGAAGTACTGGCAGTAAAAATTTGTCATACAGATGGTCAAACAGTCTGAGGGCAAACACTGGCTACAGGAAGGCCCCCCCTGCTGCTCCCTGTGCTAGACTGTCTAGCTCAGCCCAGCAAGCCCTACAGTAGTAGGACATCTCCATCACAGGTCAGCAGGAGAGGCAGATTTCACGCTCATGCCACTGACCCGGACCTCTGGCCGAAAGGGAGTGACACTGGCGCACTCTGGAGCAGGTTTATCTGGCTCTTCATCAGAAAGCCATTAGCCTGACACAGGGGTCAAAGCAGCGAGTATGAAATGCACTGATAGAGGAGGGATCCCCGTGATCCTCAGAAAAGGCTGGGACAAGAGAGTCTGTGACACTTCCTCTCGTTATTTTCATCACTCTGTTGAACTTCAAAACAGCAACTCAGGAAAAGAAACAGCAAAGTGGAGCCCTGACCTCACTGCAGTCAATAGGAACTGTATCACTGACCTCAGCACGACAGGACTTGCCTTTTCCCTGCTCAACAGAGTGCCTGCTTGTTGTAAGCAGATCAATACTGCAGGATGGGCAGGGACTTCAGTCAGGCTGAAAAATTCCCTCTGCTTTCCTGTGCCAACTGTTGGACCAATCCCCCGGCAGAGCTGGCTCCAGCTGGGTGCCTCCTTCCCATCTTGCAGAGCCCTGACTGCACAGATTTGCCTCACCTGGGACCCCACACCACCACCTTCTGCTCACAGGCCCAGAAACCCATTTAAGCCCTGCCCTGGGTACTTGACTGGTTCTCCTGGGTAGATACTGGGCTTGTGGGGCAGGCAGCTTTCTCTCCAGGCTTGTTTCCATCTGCAGCTGCTGAATGGACATCGGGCCTGGGCAGTAGCCTTGTTTCTGCTCCTGTGCTCCTGACTGGTGTCTCCAGATAGACTTTGGACCAAAGTCGTTGCTTTGGTCAGTTGAAGCTACCAGCAGCAGCAGCAGGACCCTATCCAGGCACTGTGGGACTGTGCCTTGATTCCACAGGTAATAAATGACAGTCAGGGCTGTTTTCTAGGGAGAACAAGAGAGTCATCATTGCTCCTCTGCTGACCTGCTTCATTTCTCTCTCCCTAATATGATACCAGGAAAGCTGGATTCAGCAGTTGGGACTGAAGGGTTCGGACCATGGCATTTCTCATTTGGCTCTTGCTTTACCACTGTTACCTTGGCAGTGTGGCTGGTGGTTACTTACCTGTCTCTAATGAAGCCAGGGTGCTGCTAGCCATCTGTTCTTATTAGCAGTTCAACTTTAGCAACTAACAAGTTAGACCTGGATGCTTACTGAGACGTGGACCTCCATGTCTGCAGTTTTCTGTCACTGCAACACTAGCAGCACATCAAAGATCCTGGATGATCAATTCCAATAGCTGTGTTACATGGAAAACCCATTGCCAGTGGCAATTCTCCATCTCCAGGTCCTGTTCTTGCATTTCCTATGCCAGCACAGGACTGAAAGCACCTTCTAAACTGGTGTTGAGGACTTGTGACAAGCTTCGATAAAATGATGTCTATGTTTCATAGCCCTCAAATAATTTTTATTCTGTGTTTTTTGTCTGTTCGTTTTTCCCTCTTGATGGCTGAGTAAGCTTGCACCATCTACCACCCACTAAGTCTGTGGCAACAGCTGGCACACCATTCGGGTTCTCTCCTTTGGTTTTGAACATGGCACATCTCTTTTATTTGATGTCCCCTTCTTATACCAGCACAGATACAGAAGTGGAGAGTGACTGTCTCCTGTTCTGTGCCAATAGCAATTTTGTAGGCCTGTAGCATATCACCTTTCAATTCACTCTGGTCTGAAGAGGTTGCTTTGATTTGTTCTTTTTTATGAAAGCTGTGGAATAGCTTTGATGGTGCTTGTTTCCCTGCAGGTATCTTTTGCAATCACACCAGGTTCTGTGGTGGGAAAATCAGAACTGCCTACAGTATCTGAGGCCAGCACAGGGAGCTGCACAATGGGGTAAGGCTGCTGTCAAAACAATCCCTGCACAGAGCCTTGGACACAAAATGTTATCTCAGTTTGGAGCTCAGCTGCAGCTCTTCTGGCTTAGAGGCCACCCTACAGTTCACCTACAAAGACAAGTGGTTTACTCAGTAACACAAGGAATCTTAAACAACTTGAACTGCCATCACGTAAATTATTATCCTGTTCAATCAAACAGCTGATCAACCCTTGATCTGTTCAACCAAGTCTTGGGTAATAGGGGATCCAAAGAGCTTTCTCTAATAATCCAGAGATTCCTGCCTAATCCCAGGATAATTATAGTTCTGCAGGTAAATCCAGATCCTCAGTCTGTGTTTGTGTACCTAACCTTCACTTAGCTACTGCAGACCTCACTAGAACTTCTCTGGCTATTTGACAGCTCCACTGAAGTTCTATTCTGCAGACACTGCAGCAACTTAACCACAGAATCAAAACAAAAACCATGAAGGATTCCTTAGCCCACTCTAACTGACCTAAGTAACACTCGTGGCAACTTCTCTGACAGTTTGTACTACCCACAGAAAGCTCCCCCCATCCTTTCTGGAGCATGGTGCTGTCAGCAGCCCTTAACCACCAGCACAGGAGGGTCACCCACCTCACCATGTGGTGACTGGTGTCTGCTGGGCCCCCCCTGTGCTGGGAGAAAACAATTGCTGCCCTCCAGTTGTTTCTGTTCTCCCGTGCACAATTCCTCCTCAGAAAAACAAAAACAAAAAGAAACTTGTGGGTTTGTATTGTGTTTTTCTTTCTGTTTGGTTTTTTTTTTTCCTTCAAAAAGGGCATAAATCAGTTACTGACAGCTACAATTGTTGTTCAAGCCTGATAACAATTATGGACAGTAAATCACTAACTATAATTTTATATTCCCCTTTTGATGCAATAGGCATTCTTGTTTGAAGCTGCCCTGCTCATTTTGTTTTATAGACCTCCCCAAACAGAAACAGACACTTGAAAAATGCTTTTATTGCTTTTATTATGCTTTTTCCAGAGCTGTTGGTGAGGATCTCTGTTTGCCAGAGCTCAGGTTCATTAGCCTGTGCAGAGTCTGATCCTGCTGTTTCAGGAGTTGTTCATAAGGCAGCTCCATTGTCTTCTGCAGCCATGGCATCTAGCTTTGCAGACTGGAAGGTGCTGCCAAGCGAGGACCAGAAGTCAATGCTGTGGCAGGCACCCCTGGCAGAATTCACCAGGACAAGTCCCTTCCACTTTTCTTCTCAGGCGAGAAAATGCTGCAGAGTGGCATCAGCAATTTGCACCTAAGGAAAGCCTGATACAAGTTGACATACATTTAACTGTCAAATACATGAGGTGGCTGCCTGCTACACTGAAGGCACTAATGGCAAGCTCCAGAGGCAGGTAACTCACTTTAACAGACTGTTCAGAAGGGGGTCCAAAGGCTTTACTAAAGCTGTCTGAAGTGCTAAAGTCAAGCTATCATGCTGAAGCAAACGAGATTCAAAGGATCTCGGTGTGTCAGAAATCCATGTCCACAGTAGAGAGAAGATGCAATCCCATCCTTCAGCTTTTATCTTTTCAGTGAGCTGTTTAACCTCTCAAAGCTTAACTGTTTTTGGGAGAATACACACCTGGTGCGAACTGTGGGCAGGAAGCAGGGAAGGCTAAAGGCAGCCACCTCTGAGCTGCGTGCACGTTCCCACTCTGCGTAGTGGAAGTGAGCTTCCTTCTGAAACCCTTGGAGACATAAGACTCCATGGTAGAAAAAAAGAGCTGGGACTTTCATGTCTGAGTAGACAAAAGTTAATGTTTTGACTTGGGGCTTTCAGAAAGAAATATGAATAGTACCAGCAATGAGCAAGAGGTGGAACTCAGCACTCTGAAGGGTTAAAGTGAACTTTAGTCTTCCACCCATCATCCTCTGGTGCTGCGTCTTCATAAATCTCCCCCATTTATGGAGTGTTTCTGATGGCAGGCAATTCTCTGTTGAAAGTTAAGTGCTCTTTTATATGAATAAATAGAGGAGGCTTTGGTTTGGATGAATACATTATTTTGACAGATGTTTATTGGAAAGCCAATTATGGCTTCATAAATCAGTGCTATCTGTGGTACATCAGGTGAGCTCACCCATGCCACCAAATGGCACATTGAATATTATGATAATTACAACAATTCTGTCAAATGTTGTCCTTCTTGCCCAGGTCTGACAGTAGTCAAAACAGGAAGGAATTGATTATTATTTTTATTTAACTTATTAAAATACTTCTTGTAAGATGTAATGGACATACTCAACAAAAAAAAAAAAAAACACATTTGCTTTCAATTTGCAGTCGATTACAATGACAAGGTCAGGCAGGATGCATAGGCTGAATGGCAGCTGAGCTTAGGGGCAGTCAGGGACCAGCAAGGACATGTATGAAGTCTATTCTTGAATTTTACACCCAGGTGAAGTGGGGTTGTGTTTGTTTTGTCTGAAGGGGTCACTGATAATATGAAATTTGTCTAGAGTCCACTGCTGTGCTGCCTTGTCCTCCCTACCCCAGCGATTCTTGAGTTTGAAGGGCCAGATATGAATGACTACAGATGAATGACCTCATAAGTCATCAGTTAAGAGTTTTCATACCTCTGAAACTGAACGGGGTCAAGTGAAACCTTGAACTCAGGGTCAAGAAGAAAGGGAGGAGATTACATTTGAACATAAACAAATCAAGGTGAACAGGGGATGCCCCAGTCACTTCATCACCCCCCACCCGATCATCTACGAGCCAACTAATCTGGCTTTTCAGGCCGGGGGATTGTATGGGCGATGAAACCGAAAGCAGCAGAACCTGCTGCTGGGCCTCCAAAGACGTCGTCTGCTGCCACCTGCAGACCTGGCACGGCCGCAGACACTGCCTGGCCGGGAGCGTTCTGCTGCGGCACGGCAGCATCCCCAGAAGCAGCTCTGCAGCTCCCCAAGCAGGTCTTAACCTGGAGAAAAGGAAGTCCGTGATGCCAGGAGTAACTTGGCATCCTTCTACACCTGACTTGCCAGTGACGTGTAGAGTTTCAAGTAAAGCATTTCTAGGATCTCTAAACTTCCCAAATGTTCTTAAACACAGGACCCCCCAAGCACACAACTTGCCTTTGCTTAGGTGGTGCCTTCTCACCACACGGCAACTAAATTTCACCTAAGGACTTGATGTGGGTTGGGTGCCCCACGAAGTGTCCTGCCATGCCAGCAGGAGAGCAACTCCTGCTTAGAGATGTTCAGCTGTAGAGTTTCTTCTAAGTCAGCACACAGGAAACTGACATGGGGACAGCCTGGCATATTGTGTGCAGGGGTGTCTTGCTGACTTCAGCAGCAAACCTGCCCACAGAAAGGCTTCTTTGACTTGAAACATCCTTTGGGTCGCCTGTAGCTCATGCTTTGATGAGCTTGAACACAACAGCAACGGTTTATATCTCAAATAAGTAAATTTTTTATTAGCCAGAAAAAATCAAAGAAATCAGCTTGAAGACCTAAATACTGGGATGGCAAATACCTGTGCTGTAGCACAGCTTCTCTCTGTGGCTTTTGTGATGGCTGCCAGTGAGCAGCTGCAACCTGGGTCCATGCCCAGGAGATTAACTGCTGCGTAGCTCCTCTCCTGGCAGGTGCCACTTATGGAGCTTGCCCTTATTAATGTTTAGCCAAACCAAACTTGTTTTGGTTTCTGAATTCTCTTGAAGCCATGAAGTTTTGTTTTCTGGTTCCATGCTATGCTCATGATCTCGCTCTCCACAGCTCCCTGCAAGGACGATGGAGCCAGCTGGGGCTTGGTCTTTCCCCAAGAAACAAGAGATAGGACAAGAGGAAAGGGCCTCGAGGTGCCCCGGGAGAGGTTTAGGTTGGATAACAGGAATAATTTCTTTACTGCAGGAGTGGTCCGGCATTAGCACAGGCTGCCCAGGAAGGAGGTGGAGTCCCCATCCCTAGAGGTGTTCAAGCAACCTGTGGCCATGGCACCTGGGGGCGACTTTATCAGCCGCGGGGGTGTTGGGCTGGTGGTCGGACGTGATGATCTTAGAGGCCTTCTCCGGCCCCATCGATTCTGCGCCTCCGGGCGGGCACCAGCCCGGCACCGACTGCCCCCGGCCAAGGCCCACCCTGCGCCGCCTCCCGACCGCCGCCCGGGGCCGGCCGCGCCCCA
>VWYK01110691.1:172794-208629 GCA_013399775.1 Semnornis frantzii
GGGGGCGAGGTCCGGGCGAGCCCCGCTCTTTGTGTGCTCGGTCGGCCGGGATCCGCCGCACTACGCTTCCCGGCGGGCCGCGCGCCGGGCCCGGAGCGGTGACGTGTCGGTGCAGGGGCCCGGCGGGACGCTGCGCCTCGTCTCTTTCCGGGGTTCTTCGGCGCCTTTCCGAGGCCCCTATCCCGCGGCGAGCGGCTCCGGGTGCTCCCCCGCCGGAGATGGTCTGGGCGCGGGAAGCTCTGCCAGCAGCCGCGGGCCCGGCCGCGGCCGGGGTGCCGTGTCGGAGGCAGGAGATGGAAATGAGTCTTTGGCTCCTCTCCGTTACCTGCTTAGCGGTGCCTAAGCCCTGTGACACCCAGAACGGCCTCGGTGCTGTCGCGACGCAGTGAAACGCTTCCATTTTCACTGACTGAGCGCGGCCGGCGGTGTTCGCCGCTCCGTGCTGCGGTGCGATCCCGGCTGCTGGAGACCAGCGGAGCCGGGAGAGGAAAGCAGCATATGGAAAAAATCCAAGGCAGGCCAGAAAGCTGCTGTGGTTGGGTTTGCTACCAAAATCACCACAACATCCTTTATATGGTGGTTTTCTGGGGATTAAGGTTAAAGAGATGGGTTTAAATCGTTCCCTTTTCTGTCTACCCCTGTCTGACTGGATTTGCAGTGTTACTGGTGGAAGTTTGGGGGGATTGGGTGTGCTGACATCTTTTGCTTCCACTCTTTTTGAACTGGGGTGTTCCTTCCCAAAGTGGAAGGGCCATGTGCTTCTTGGTGCAGAGGTGCCCTGTGCTGTGCAGCTCAGCTCTCTGACGCTCTGGGCATGCACCTGCTCTGGGCATGCTGGCTTGAGGTGTCTGCACTGCCCGACCTCTGCAGCTGAGTTAGGGCAGCGAGCAGCTGACAGAGCCTTTAGGGGGCAGTTTGAAATTGACTTACCTTTGGACGGTCCTCTGAAGACTCCAGGGATGGATGGGTGGGACCCCATGGCGACCTCACTAATCTAGCTGGGGTCCTTAAAGTTACATGGGGTGAGTGGTCTCCTGGGTGCTGGGTGTTCTGCAGCAGCCAGGCCGTATTTGCAGGGTGCTGATACAAAATGCAAACACAACTTCAGACATGCTTGTGGTAGCCTAAACAATTACTTTTATATACTTGGAGTACCTTTGCAAGATTCATAAAGGGGTTTGGGTTTTTTGTTGGTCCTAGAAGTGCAAGGAGGACGCTGAGTTGTACAGCAACAGTGAGAGGCAGATCACGAATCATTCAAAGCTTGGTTATTTTCTGCCTGTTAAGATGCATTGATTCACGTTGGAATTCAGCAAAGATTTGTTAATAGTAAAAATAAATGTGTGCCCACTGACAGACCAAAACTTGTGCTCCTGCTTATTTACTGTGACCCACGCCAAAAAAATTCCAAAGCCTTTAGAACAAACTTTTCTTTCCCCCTGTCCCTCTTTTATATTCATTTTGCCCATCACAAAGGAGTAGCACCACTGCTGCTGGATTTCATGTCTTTTACAATTTGTGCCAAAGGATCCCCCAGGGTCACAAGAATGTGAACTGGATTGGGCCAGTATGCAGCTGCCCTCAAACGATTCTCCTTTTTTATACCTCCTTTCTGGACATGTTTTCCAGTTCACCCCCAGATTTCAAAGTGTGTTGCTTACTGTCAAGCTTTGTCAAATTAGGAAGCAGTTCTGAACAAAGTTAATTCTCATCCATTACTCTGTGTGTGTGGCCTGGAGGTTATGTGCTGTTGCACACCTATTAGTGCAACTGCAGTGTGGACTGGGAGAACCTGCAGTGTGTGCTCCTGTTCTTCTGCAGCGGGAAAGGCTTTTGTAAGCAGCGTTTCTGAGGATGTTTAATTGGAGAGACTGGGTGTTTGGTGACCAAACTGCAGAGGTAAGGCAGTGTGTTCTGCCCTTGGAAGGGCAGGTGAAGTGGTGTGATAATGGGATCTGGGCAGTTTCATGGGAGGGGACAAACGCGCCCAGATGTGGGCAGACATTGGTGGTTGAATGTGGTTTCTTTGCAGCACTGTGTCTGTTCTCTTGCAGATCACAGCCAAGGCAGCAGTCATCTTTGTTACACTTCAGTATAATGTCACCATTCCTGCCACAGGTAGGTATCTGCAGCAGGCAGTGGCCAGGCTGTCAGTGGGCTGAGGGCAGGTGGATTTGTCAGCTGAACAGAGAAGCAGCAGTTCTTGAGGGCTTCACTTTATTTTCAGTAAACCTCTGTTTTAATTAATGAGGTTAGGGACAGCATTTCTGTTCTGCTGGATCCATCATGGGTGCCAAAGCACCACCTGACTGGTGGAGCAGTTCCCATTGCCCCTTGTGCTGGCTTTGCAAGTGCCAGTCTTTACTAGTCAAGGCAGGGCCATAGTTTTAATACGGTTTTGTTGTCCCCTCTCACTGTGTGTGGGTAAGCTCCCTAAGTGCACTTAAATCTTCAGTTTTGTAGTACAGCTTTTCGGAATCAAATTTGGTTTGTGGTGTGATGGAGAAGAGATGACTATGAGCAGTCTGCAACCTGGCTCATGGCAGCAGCTTTATTTGGCTGCTGTTCGTTCAGCTGACTGCAAACTGCTGCTATCTGAAAGGCTGTATTTTGAGAAACAGACTTACCGGCCGTAAAGCTGTACTGATGCCTAACAACCGATTCTGTTGTCTTTCAGAAGAACAATCTGCAGAAACAATCTCTCTCTATCACTATGGCATCAAGGACTTGGCTACCATTTTCTTTTACATGCTTGTAGCAATAATCATACATGCTATAATCCAGGAGTATGTGCTGGATGTAAGTACCAAAGAGCAGTTCCTTCCATCAAGGTAATTATCACGTTTTCATTAGGCTTTAGTAACTTACAAATAAGCTTTTGCATGAAAGCTCTTAACTGTTAAAACATGCGTTAAAGCTTCCAGATGTAGTAGTGCAGGTAGCGGGCAAATGTGAAGCACTACAGACAAGTAACTGCAGGCTCTCATTTCAGAAAATTAACAGGAAAATGCACTTCTCAAAAACAAAGCACAGCAAGTTCAATGAGTCCGGGCAGCTCAGCGCATTCTACCTGTTCTCCTGTGTGTGGGGCACCACCATCCTTGTCTCTGTGAGTACGACTCCTTGGCTCTGGGAGGGTGCCCTCTTGTCTGGCTCCATGGGGGTGCTTTCTCTTCTCAGTGCTGCTGATCCAGGTGTGTGACTCTCTGTACAAACATAGCAGCATGTGCACAAATCCAGCCCTGCATGTGTGTTCATTTGTTAGTGCTGACTAGGAAGTGGCATCTCAGAGGATTTCCTGTTGGTTTATTGATGTTTGTATTTTCAGGAGAACTACGTATCAGACCCAACCTCCCTGTGGAGGGACTATCCACACACTCTGATTCCGTAAGGCCCCTTCCTGAGAGGGTTGTGGGGGGGGAGGAGGGAGTGTGTTCAGCCTGGGCTATGTCATTTTCAATGTAGGACAAGTTGTCTCTAAAACTGAGTTAGTCACTAATGTAGTTTTGCTCATATTTATGGAGGACCTTGATTGCCAGTGTGCAGCATCCAAGGTTCCCTGTGCAGGTTGTTACTCAAAGTTTTTGCAAGATTTATGTATCTTATTGTTCAAAGTCTTTTGAATTGCCTGGCAGGAAGGATCTGTGTTGAGACAGTGACTCTGTTTACTAGAAAGCTTCTGAAGTGTTTTAAGTTCATTAATGATGATTTTTTTTTTTTTNGCAGGTTTCAAATGAAGTTTTTCTACATCTTACAGTTGGCATACTGGTTCCATGCTTTTCCAGAGCTGTACTTCCAGAAAACTAAAAAAGTGAGTTCAAAATGCAACCCAAAGGAGTCCCAAAGCAAACAGGAGAAACAAGGGAAGAGCTCACCTCTTTGAGTCTTCCAGGGTCACCTCTTACCCTGCATTTCCTATCCTGGGTATTGCTGTGGTACCCACTTTTCCTGATGGAATTTTGGGTTCTCAGATGTCCCTGTGAGACTTTTAGCTTTCAGTTAAATCCCGTACTTTTGGATACAGTAGAAGTGATATATGTGTCTGTTGAAAAACACCATTTTTGTTTACACATTTACTAAAAGAATTTTCCCTTGACCAAACTGATTAGAGATTTTGTTTTCAAATTCTTCTGTTTCTTGTGGTGAGTAGTCTGAGCAGTCTCACTGAAATCACAGCTGTCATGAGTCCTGGGACAGGTGTAGAACATGAGCAGTGAAGAATTTCGTAAGTTCAAGGAATATTAACCTCTGAAATTAGAGGTTCTGTCTTCAGCAGAAGTTCTGGTTAGCTGTGTATTGGGATTTTTTTCAGTATTCAATTTTTAACAGCATCCTTTCCCCAGCTAAGGGTTTTCTCTGTTAGGGGTGTCTCAGAACACTGCTTGCTATAAATTGTTGTTATGAAGTGTTCAGCTGAACATGGCTGGCTTAAACCACTTCAGGTGTGATCCTCTGACTTAGCATGGCTAGTTAGTGACATCATCTGCTGGCAGCAGTGTGCCAGGTGATCCTGAAGTTTTAAAGCAGGTGTCAACATTTGGAAACCTTTTCACTTTGGTTCTTAGACTGTGAGGTTATTTCTGTGACAATCTGACAGGATCTGATGGGCAGCAGGAAGTTCTCTGCGGATACAGCAATGCACCCTTTTCAGGGTTGGAACAGTCACTACAAATCCATAGTAGTCAGAGCAGATAAAAACAGGCCCTTTGGGAAAGCATCTTCTGGGTACTTGCTGCTTTGTCTCACCACAGTGTGTGCCCAAGGCACACTGAATATTCTTGGCCAGTGAGCAGTTTAGCTGTGTGTGGCAGAGTGACTCAAAGCCAGGACAAGGTAGATGATAAACCATGAAGCTGCATGCCCAGGGAGCAGTTTGCAGTAACACAGCACTAGGCAATGTGTCCTTGCTTTTCCCTTCCTCACAGGAGGACATATTTCGCCAGATTGTCTACATTGGACTTTATCTCTTTCATATTGCTGGAGCCTATCTCCTGAAGTAAGTGAAGTGTATGTTTTCGCTGGCTTCATTCTCTGTCATAACCACCTAACACAACATCTGAATGTTTGTTTAATTTGTTTTGGTAGCCTGACCCATCTGGGACTTGTTCTTCTGGTGCTGCATTACTTTGTCGAGTTTCTTTTCCACATATCCCGTCTCTTCTACTTCAGTGACGAAAGATATCAGAAGGGGTAAGCAGCCTGTGCTTGAAATCCATCTGACTTCTGCCTCAGAACCCTCTGCATTGAACTAACCAGGAACCAAAACTGCAAGGAGCTTCAAAGTGTTTCCTTAGAGGGCACAGTTCTGCAGGCTGATTTCAGTATTTATGTCTCTAAACCAACTATTGTTTTTTAACATTATTTACTAATTGAGTAAATGTTAGTGGTGGTATAAAATGGAGTAAAGTCTCACCATAGGCACTCATGTTTCAGAGAAACCTCAGTTTTGTAGTGAAAGGAGCAGCAGATGTTGCCAGTACAGCCAGTTCTGTAGGGACTGATAATGTCTTTATGGTTTGAGGTGAATTCAGACCTTGTATTGCTTGTTGTCCTTCACTAGAAGGCAATCCAAGACAAGTTTAGGATGGGTGCAAAATAATGAATGTAGGCAAGTTCCTAAATTTCAGATGAATCCATGTGGCAGGGAGTGAATCTTTGCATTCCTGGTACCTGTACTGTTCATGGAAATTCCCACAGTGTGTTTGGTGCTTCCCTTTCAGGTTTTCGCTGTGGGCAGTTCTCTTTGTGCTGGGGAGGCTTCTCACCTTGATCCTCTCGGTCCTCACTTTTGGCTTTGGACTGGCAAGAGCAGAAGATCAGCAGCTGAACTTCAGTACTGGAAACTTCAACATCCTGGCTGTTAGGTACAGTAAACTGCTTCTGTTCAGCTGTGCTGATGCTGGTGCCCTACATGATGAGCAAACTCCTCGGCATGGCCTAGATAATGGCTGGTCCTAGGAGGGGGAGAGTCATACAAAGCCCTCCAAGCCTCACACTTTTACAAATTCCTGTGATCTAGAAGGTAGTGCTTGCTTGTGGAACCCACATAAAAAGCAGTCTGTGATGTACAAACCAATCTGAGGTGGCATTCTACTTCCTTCTGAATAAGGAAACCAAGGTCCTGGTGAAGCTGTGCCTGTGTTCTGTCCCTAGGATCAGTGTGCTGGCCTCCATCTGCATGGCCCAGGCCTTTATGATGTGGAAGTTCATCAATTTCCAGCTTCGGAGGTGGAGAGAACATTCTTCTTCTCAGCCTCAGTCAGTGAAGAAGAAGTTTGTAGCAACTAAAGGAAAGTCCTCCAGAAAAGAAAGAGGTTTGTGTCTTCAGTTTCCCTCTTGCCTTGGCTCCCCAAAGCCAACTTCATGTAACAAAGAGCTCCCTTTAGAGAGAAACATTTTGTGTTGCACTTGCAAGGGAGATGGCTCAGTTCAGGAGCAGGGAATATTGGTGAATGTTATTGTTGTTTGGAGGGTTGTTGCTAAAAGTCCACTGCATTAATTGATTTCACACTCCTAATTGACTGAAGGAGTTACAATTTCTTGAGTTAATGCAGCATGAGATTTTTATTGTCTAGCTTCATGACTTGAGCAGAATGTGTCATGCTAACAGCTTGTCCCCTTGGGAAAAGAGGGCAGAGATAATTTTGAATCTGTTCTCACAACCAGTTGCTTCTGCGCTTGTCCTGCAGTTCAATTCAAGCTTGCTTGGGATTGCCAGTGAACTTCAAAGACTGGAGACAAGGAGATGGTTTGCTATCTCCTAAAACATGACAGCTGCCCTGGTGCTCAGTTCAGTGTGTGTGATGCACAGGGCGCAGAGTCTGGCCACGGCCCACACCAGGCCTCGTCGTGGTGTCAGATTTTGCACTGTGGTTGCTGAGCTCTGATGAGGTATAACAGAGAACATGCATCAGGACAGAAGCTCAGGGAGTTCCTGCAGGACCCACAGCATGCAGTCAAATGCAGAGACTTTAACTGCACCTTCCTCTCCCTTGCAGAGAACGGGATCAACGGGACAGTGACTTCTAATGGAGCAGACTCTCCCCGTAGCAGGAAGGACAAATCCTCATAAACTGGGGTGCTGAGGTTCAGTGACTAATGCCCCAAAGAATCTGTTCTGTACATGGCTGGCTCTGCAGCACTAGAGGATTGAAGGAAACGCAATTTGTGGGGTTTGATTGTTACTGTTGTTTCGAGAAACTTTTTTTAAACCCATTTTGACTAAGGAGAAGTTTATCTGTCCGGGGGTGGGGGGGNGTGGGACGACACACGAAACTTTTTAAATAACATTGACACTTTTTTAAACATTTCTTGTGATGAAATAACCCCACTTCATGCAGATCACTGTAGCCATTTATTCTTCCCTTCCAGTTTTTGTGATCTATGCTGTTCTACCAACTGCACTCTTCCCAAGTTCTTCAAGAAGTGTTGCAGAGTTGAAGTAAAACCTTAGCGTGCATTTCCAGGTGCTCTGGCTTCTCACTTAATTGCCTTGATCCAAAGTTACAGTTCCAATTGGCATCCCGAGACCACACCAATAAACTTCTATATTTTGTAGTTATTAGCTGCACAATGTCTGCTCTAAGAATTGCCCCTCTCATTAAAACAAAGCTGAACTCATTGGAAACGTTGCAGAGTCTTCTTGTTTGGTCAGTGATCTGTTCCAGGGAGCACCAAACTTGTGTGAGGGGGAGCGAGTGTGGTCAGAGGCCATGCTGAGCTGAGCAGCAATGCTGACTCCTGCCTGTGCTCCATTGTGCAGAACTGCTGTGTTGGACCCTCCTGGTAACCTGTCTCTCTGATTTTAGAGGGTGGGGGGTCCTAAAATGTGGTGGTGTGGCTGTTCCAGGAGGTATGGAGTGCTCCACAAAGGGGGAGCTTGATAGCTGAATGGATTGAGTCATGAGAAACGTTACTTTGTCCCAGGTGCTGTGCTTTGCCTCCTCTGTTAGGGAATAGTTTTGCTTGCTCCTGTGTATGTTTTTATGAAAAAATATTTAAAAACTGTAAATTCTTAATCACTTTGTTCTGTCCTTTGCTACAACTAGAAAAGTTTTCATTTAAGAGATTTTCTATTACCCATCTTTCATAATTGTATTAAATATGAAGCTCTGTCCAGTTAATTTCCAGCCAAAGATGCAGTTAATGTTTTGTAGGTGCAATAATCCACTCCTTCCCTGGAGAGAATGAGCTGGAGATTGAACTCAGTCTTAAAAAGGTGCTAAATTAGTCTTTCAAGTTAACCCAAGTATTGGACTGCTTATTGATCAAGGGGATAATTGTGAGCAATCAAGCTGATAAATTATTTTTTTTAATTAAAAGTTTTAATTAAAAGCTTTTATCATAGCTGAGTTTATACCCAGAAAAGTAAGAACCCTGCATTCTCCTGCAGCTTGGCTGCTTGCTGTACATCAGTACTGGGGACAGCATGCCCTGCAGCCTGCCCAGGCTGCTTCCCTGGCAGTGCACTACCATCTCCTGATGTGAAGAACCCAGGTGGTGAAGCTGTTCCTGATTGTTAATGGGGGAAAAGGGAATACTGCACTTGTACTGTACTCAACTGTATGTTCTGGGTTGCCAAGCAGTGCATTGTGATGCAAAATGTTTCTCATGGATCAAGCCTCTAAGATTTCAGGCAATTGCAGCTTACCTGCTGGGTTTTGTTGTGGGGCTTTTCTCCTCTCTGTGACTCCTTCCTGTTTTGCAGTAGGTCTTGCAAAGAGCTTTGCAGGACCCGCTCTGTGCCTGCCTGGGTGTGTGGAGAGGAGAGTTGTCTGCTCTCTATCATTTTGTTTTCCTCTTCTCAGGAAGTTCACCAATTGGTTCATAGGTCATGCTTGGGTTTGGTTTCAGCAGTGACTCAGCCCTTGGGGCCTGTGTTGTAGAAGATGGAGACTGGCAGCTTCAGCAGGCTCCAGTATTGTTTGTTGCTGCCCTGATTGTTCTGTGTGGAAAACGTGGACAGTGAAGAGATGGGGACAGTCATAGTGCTTGTGGCACCCACGGGTGGCCAGAGCTGCACATGGACACTGTGTTCGAGGGGGCTGCAGGTCAGCGCCTGCAGGATGTTCCAGTGGTAATCTGGGGGTGCAAACACTGGGGGTCTGCTTCTGTAGGTGGTGGTGGTGCATGTCTGGTGGGCATCCCCTCTTCTCACTGCCCCCTGGTTTAGGATCTGCTGAGCCCACTTCTGTGTGTGTTAAGGAATTTGCTGCACTCTTCAGAACCTGAGGAGAAGCTGTGCCAGAGTGTCTGGCTCAGAGGTGTGAGAAGGAGGCATGCTCACGTGCTGGGTGTCTTCAGAACCCACTGGATGGGAGCTGAAGCTCTTCAGGATGGAGAGGCTGCGGTCACTTGACCGCAGCACAGTGTCTGGGCACATCTCACACCCAGAGCCTCCGTGGCTGAGCCAGAACCACTGTGAGTGCTTCTCCCATGACCAACGGGAGAGGAGCACTGGGCTGCAGCCTTTTCAGGCTTCTGCCTGTAGTGAAATTCTTTTGATGTTGACAAGACAAAAGGCAACAGCTCTCCCTTCAGGCTTAAGAAAACTAAACCATGCTGCCTCGTTTTGAATCCAGTACACTCGCTCTTGATCTCCTTCTGTGTCTTGTCACTTTTAGGTTTCCACAAATGCTTTATTTTTATCCAGCTTAAGGATGGCAGGTCTGTGGTAGAAGTGCCAGAAATGACAACTCCTGTTCCTTCTGGTGTTTGGAAGTTTGTGCAGAATCAGAGCAACTAAAGTGTAGCTTTATGAGTCAGTGGCTTTTCAGTACTTGCTCTTCATCCCTGTTTATTGTGGTTATCAGTAAGGGTCAGGCATTGGCATGCAGCACCAGGCAGCATTCACACACCAGACCTGGGCAGTCTGATGGACTGCAGGGAGGCAGCGAGTCGAGATGGTATTCCTGCCTGGTCATGGTTCCATGCTTGCCGTTCACTCTCTGCTGTTCTCCTTTGCACACTGGGCACTGCAGATCTCCAAATCTCTCAACTGCAGCTCTGCTGTACACCACTGGACAAAGTATGCTCTAGAACCTGTGCTTTGTTGTCTCCTTTTGTCAGTTCTAAGAGCTGAAGAGTGCACTTTGTGCTGAAATGAGCAGGTCTGAATTCAGCCCCTGGTGATGAGAATGCTGTGCCAGGGCAGGAATCTCGGCTCTTGAAACTAGAAGCCAAGGCCCAACTGTGTTCTTACGCAGGTGATTCCTTCTCTTTGATTCCTACTTAGTCATTTTCCTTGTTTTGTTCCTCTAGCTTGTAAGCTCTCTGTGACCAGGGTTGTCTCTTGTGCACGTTACCCAGACCGGCAACCAGCTGTGGAGCTGTGAAGAACATTGAAAAAATTCCTATACTTGAACATCTGTTACACAACTGGAGGCAAGTGCAGTGCATCTGGCCTCACTTGCAGTCCAGCAGCAGCCCTGGCAGAGAGGTGCTGGGCACAGACCAATGCAAAGTTGTCTTTGGTGACATTCCCTGGAGCCAGGAGATCTGAGACTGTGTGGCTCAGGCTGGAGCTGGAACTTGCACAAGGCCACCAGGGATCCAAGGTTGAGTTTTTCACCTTCTGTCGTCTTGAGGACCTGCACTTGCCCTTCCTCCACATCTGGCTATAACCTTGTGCAGTGTTTTGCACACCGTAAGTTGCATTTCCAAGCTTGATAGGGTAACCATGACCTCGGAGAGCACCAGAACCTGTACTGGGCAGTGTCTGGTGCAGTCTAGGAGCTGCTATTCAGATTTGAGTGTCTCCACCTTCTTCAGCAAAGCAACTTCTAAAGCCTCCATAGAATTCAGCTTCACTGACACAGACTCAAGAAATCCCATCCAGTCTCAAACTGAACCCCTGCCCTGAGCTAGGCCAGGTGGAGGGGAGCTGAGGAGCTGACAGGGTTAGGGAAGGTCAGGAAGCTTCTTAGCAAACCTTGCTATGAGTGTTACCTTTCTATGGATTTGATTTGCCACGTGGTGGAGGATTGACTGCGGACTCCAGGATCTGTTCATTCACCTCCGATGCATCACAGTGGTGGTTTTGAAGAAACACTGAACTGCTTCAAATTACTTCTTAGCATCTACATTTATAACTTGGAAATCGAGTTAATTGGAAGATTTGTCTTCCATGAAGACACAGATGGTGCTTGGCTTCATGCTTAGAGAATGTAGCTTGAAGTGTTGCTGAAGATGAAATTATGTTAGTGAAGGAGCAGAGAGCACTTCAGAACCAGAGCTGCCCTCTCCCAGCGGCTGCAGCTTGTCAGGAGAGCCGCCCAGCCGCAGCTGAAGAGACCACGGAGGGCAGCTAGAGGGATTGTACCAATCCTGTCTTGGCGTCCCCTGCTGCACCTCTCAAAATCGTCACCTCCCCTTGTTCCGCTTACAGAACCATTCGGCCGCGGCCGCGGGAGCCAGGCTCCGAGAGGAGTTTGGGCGGGGAGCAGGACAGCCGCCAGAGGGCAGCAGGGCTCCGGCCGGGCTCCAGCAGAGACCTCAGGGTCACCTGCAGCAGCAGCCCCTCGGTGCCTTTCCAGAAGCGTCTCTGCCGGAGCTCGCCAAGCTCCTGCTGGGCTGTCTGGGAGTCATCAGAGACCCCGGGGCCCCCCGGATCTGCTGGGCTTTCAGCAACAACCCCTTGGTTCCTCCTCAGAAGCATCTCTGCTGCAGCTCAGAAACCTGAGCCTTTCGTGTGGCCGGGCACAGCTCTTGGTACTTCTGGATCTTGATGGGAGCAGAGTAATAGAACCTGTGCTGCGTCTGTCCTTCTGTGGCCAGCAGCTGCTTCCTCACTTTTGACAGAGCAGAATGCAGAGCTCCAGGGCTGAGGCCTTATCTTAACCCAGAAGTGCAGCACAGAGGCTGGCCTCGACTCGTGTCTGCTGCCTGTGTTCAGATGTGGAGGTAATTTGGTTGGGGATTAATTGGCCAAGGCAGGAATTACAAAAACATGATTATTTTGTTTTCCTGAAGAGCCCTGCCCCAGACTATACACAAAACTAGCTAGATTTTATTCACAAGTTCTAATTCAGTCAGGAGTCTTCACAAGGATGCTTATGTGCAATTCTAGCAATTTAGGGAAGTCAGAAAAATGGAAAAGGCCAAGCTACAAGAGAGTTTTACCCCACTTATAAATCAGGCTGGGCAGAGACCCTAGGGAACAGCAGATTTTACTCATGGAGGTGAAGTAGGAGTTTAGACAGTCCCTGCAGAATCTCTGCAGCACCTCTGAAACCCCAAAGTCTAATCCAGCCATGGACCCACACGGTGAATAAAACCTGCCAAAGTCAAAAGCATCTCAGACACAGCTTCCACGAGGCAAATCTCATGCAGTGGCACTACCTCAGCAGCGCAGGGAGGAAGCCAAACTGCTGCCATGTTCCCCAGCCCGGGATAGCCAGCAGGAGGTGAGTGTAAACCAAAGGCACTGGGCCTTCAGCATGTACTTGCTTTATGTGGGAGACAGTGTTTTGGGGTGGCACTGGAGAGCAGTGATGACACTGATTTTTTGCTGCTGACTTTGGGATAGCTTTGCCCAAGGCTGCCCAGAAAAGCTATCATGCACTGGTTCATCTGCTTGGGGCCTGGCAGAACTGCTCCTGCTGCTGGGAAGTCCAGCACAGGGTGATCTGGCTCTACTTCAGGAATGTTTTAGAACTTTGGTGAAGTCTGGGCAGAATTTTCCTTAACATCTGGGTCTGGGTGGCTCTGGTCAGAAATGGCCAAGGAGCTGAGTCACGTTATGAGCTGTGAGAGCTTTGGTTGGGTGCCTGGCCTGGGTACCTGTGGCTCCACACCAATGGCTTCAGGGCCTGCAGTGCTGCTGCTGAGGACCTACAAAGATGTGGAGCACCTCCTGTCACCCTTCTGCCACCACTGCTGTGCTGAGCCCTGTGCCACTTTGGCAGCAGCTAGGAGCTGTGGCTGTGCTGGAACCCATTGATTCCCTTGGGACTTGCCTGCCTTCCCCTGTGGCCCTGCCACAGAGCCTGCTATGCTCCAAGGGCTGTGGAGACTGGGAGCAGACACCCTTGTGCTTACAGTGATAAACAACTCAGCAGAATGGGCTGTGCAGAGCCTCTAATGGAGTCGAGGGCAGACTGTGCCCCACCCTGGAGAGAATGATGTAAATCACTGATTCTTGGCACTGATGTTTGAATTTTGTTCGTAGCATGCCATAAAAAAAGTCTTTTGGACATTGCAGACTGACTGTGCTGTCAAGAAAACTTTCAGAAGCTTTCTAGAGGAAATTTTTTTGGAAGGTGAGGCGAATGTTGGTGCAGTTTCTAGATGTGGCTTGAATGATGCCACAGTTCTCTTAACTCTGCTCATGTGTTCTTGCTCTCCCCACTTCCCCTGCTCTGCCTCACAAGTCAGCCAAGTCACAGAATGCACCAAGAGAAACTATGGTTAACCCTGGAGGTTCCTCTTACAGAGGAGCCCAGCAAACTGCTCTCAGGCTCCTCTGCAAAGACTGCTGTCCTGGCTGGGCCTGAGCCTCCATGCTCTCTTCACAGCCCTCTGGGGAAGTGACATGACATTGAGAAGTGTCATCCTGTTTTATCCACCCAGTTTCTGGTAGTCATCAGCTTGAGAACCTCTGAAGCCTCTGGCCGCATCAGAACTTCTGTTAGGTTTTCTTTCCTCCAGCTGCCAGTGGACATTTGAGCAGCACTGGTGTAACCCTCTGGAACCCACTGGAAGACTTGGCACCTGCTGTGCTCAGCCAGTTACACAATTTCCCTGGGCCTCATCTGGAGAAGTATTTCCTTTTGGCTCATGTTTCAAACCTGATGATTTCCTTGTGCGAGGCTCAAGCAGTCAGGAACCATTCCTTCTCCATCCCTCTCATACCACACAGGTTGCACCCACCATTCCGTGTTTTCCTGAGCAGAATGGTGCCTTCATCCCAGGGCACTGATGGGTAATGCCGAGGCTCCTCACAAGGGTGATGAGCAGTGACTTGCCAACACAGAAGCTGAAGGCTTGATCTTGGCAGCCTGCTCTTCCCTGGTTGTGCTCGCTCTCCAGTGGCCTCCTGGTGTTTGTAGCGTGGCGCCTGTGCCCTGGTTCTACTCTGGTCTTCTTGCTGACGCTGTTAAAACATTTTTCCAGTGATTCAGGAAGATGCATTTCAGCAACAGTGTCTGTGTGCAGCCCATGCTGCCCAAAATGCCTCAGGTCTGCAACCTTGCACAGCAAACATTGGAGTTTCAAAGGTCTGGGACCACGGGGTCCTGAAAGCAGGCAGCCGAACAAACAAAATCCCTGTTGACAGGAGTGCTTCTGGCCTGCCTTCACGGCTGGGGATCTGCTGGTCCTGAAAGGGTCACAGCTAGTCACAAGACTCCATTTTTAGAACTAAGAATCTTCCAGGCGGAGGTGCCTCATGAGTTGTTGTGCCAGTCGGTTTGGTCCTTTCCCCATTTTTGTGAGGTACTGTCCTGGGTTGGGAACTGTAGGGTTAAAAAAGTCCTCTTGGGACTAGAAGATTGTTATTCAATCCCGTAATTCTGCTATCTCTTCATAAACTCACAGCAAGGTCAGCTCACTCTCCTTTCATCCCCCTCCAGCCAGCCTTGTGTCGGGCAGGAGCTGCATTATCGGGACAAACATGNGGGTGGAACCCCCCCCAGTAGAATAAACTCACCACAACATGTATTGTTTTTTTGCGAAGTCAGGAAAAAAAAATGTATTTCTTATAGTTTAAACTAAATATAACAGTATAGGGAAAAATACAACTACTACAAGAATATAATAACCTGAGGGAAGATGGGGAAGGGGTCAGGCGGCGGCAAAAGCAGCAGCAGCCAAAACAGCGGCAGGGGAAGATAGCAGCAGGCGCAGCAGCAGAAGCAGCAAGGGGAAGGTCCAAGCTGTGCTTCCAAACATAAAGCTTTTGATGCTCCAATGAGATTATATTAGCTTCTCTATTGCTGCCATTCTATGGCCTATCCTCAGAATGTTTGCCTTAGAGCCTCCACCTCCAAGTTTTGAATTTTTTTTTTTAATGTTTGAGGTAGGAATCTAACTCAAACAGCCACAGGTACCGACACAGGATGTGACCTACAAACATGTTTTATCTGCTGTGCCTGGTACCTGCCTGAAGAAGGCAGGTGTTGGGTTGTGTATGCCCAGGGGAATCAAGCTGGTGGGGAAGGTTGTCAGAAATCACCATTAGCTTCACAAATGGGTTGTCCTGCTCAGGACACTGATGCTGTGCTGTAGTGCTTTGTATTTTCCATGGTTTCAACTCAGTCTCTGACCTGCACACCTGAGTGACACCAACAGTTCAAACAGCATCTGTCTGCTCTACAGCAGTGGATGGTCCAGGAGCTGCATCTCACTGTGACAAAAGGTGGTCTGTGTGTCAGACAAGAGGAACTGGAAAAAATAATTTGTCTTCATCCTGCAGCAGAAGAGCTGGAGCTGATGGTCCAAAGACTTCTATGGTACCATGAGGAACTAAGTTGGAATCACAGTTCAACCACTGGATGTGTGTGGTGGAGATGTGGCCTTGGGTACCTTGTTAAAGTCCATCCAAAGCCAGAAGATGCTGATGTTTCAATTTGAGGGTTTGGTTTTTTTTTAATTTCCTTAAAAGAAGACCTAGGGTTTGAGAGGCCTTCTGCTAACCCAGCCCTGGAGAGTGTGGAATGCCAACATTTGGATGAGCTTGCAAAGTGCCTGCACTTCCAGCAGCCTGGAGGCCCATAAATAGCCCCAGTAAACACACAGGGACTGTGCATTGTCTGCATGAGCTAAAATTAGATCGCTCCACTGTTTGTGCACCACTCTTCCTTCTCTGCAGGAAGATGAATTTCTTTCCAAAGTCTTTAAGCTTGAATTATGGCTCCTTAATGATGGGGGAGGGTTGGAGGCTGTTTGAGAGGAAACTCCTGCAGGGACAGGTCTTTTTTTCTGAATGGAGCAGGACCAGCCACAGCCAGCATTGAAGGAAAAGCAGCTACAAGTTCCTGGAAAGCATGGAGGTGCCTAGCTGCAGCTTGCTCCCACAACTCCAACTCCCTGCCCTCTCTTTCCTCTCTCAAGGACATTTTCACCTTAAATGCAGCAAATGCTTGAATGGCCTCAAGGAGACTTAAAGAAGGTGAGAGGGAAAGTCACAGAGGCATTCTCGGTGCTGTCTGGAATTCAGTGACATCGTGTGTCCTGTGCTGGGGGCATTTGAATTCTTGCTCTCCAGCCATTCTGTGCAACAACCCCTAACAGCTATGCGTGTGAGGCATATCTGAAGGGCTGCTGACAGTCACCTGAGCTCACTGGGACTGCTGGCACAAACCTATTGCACTGCCTTTGGGATAAACTTTCTTGTGCAGGTAACTCACTGCTGAGTTTGTAGCTCCATGGATCACCTTTTCCCATCTTTCCATTGTGTTGCTTCTGGGGAGGAATTAATTTTACAGGGATATTCCATAGGAAGATTCTGCCACACTTGGCTGTTTAAGAGTGATGTGTTGGCAAGGAAGGCATGGGAAATCATTCATTGCACTGATGATTGAGTTGTAGTGTGTCTGTGAGGTGGGACTGGTCATTTAATTTCTGTTCTCTGGGGACCTGTTTGCAGGAGACTTGTGCAGTTCTGTGTGGAGAAGGCTCCACTTCATTGAGACTGAGCGGGAGGTTCCTGGAGCTTGGTGTGGTGTTAGAAAGCAGTGCAAGGGAAGGGGTCCGAGTTCACAGAGCACCCTGGTAGGGTGCTCCTGACCAGCATCGATCACCCATCTCCTGTGCCCTTCCTCACCGTGAGCACCGTGGCACCACCCCCTGTGCTGGACTTAGGGTGGCCTTTGGCTAAGTTCAGACACACAGCTGAGGTTTCTAGACCCACCGGTGTCTCGCAGTGCTCCCAGAAGGTCTCACGCAGGGTTCTGCACACCCCGAGAAGAGACGGCAGGGTGTGTGCTAATCGCTGAGAAGGAATTCAGCAGTTTCACATCTTCAATTTCCAGGGCGGTCTGTGAGTTTAACTCTTCGTTGTTTCAGGGAAAGAGCTCAGTCCATGCTTGCCTATGAAAAAGTCCATCCCTCTCACCTTTGGATTTGCACATTTCCAACTGGCAGACCTTGGGCACGTTTTCTCTCTCTGGCTTTCTGAGGGAGGTGATTTTTTGGGTAGCCTTTTCACCTAGAGGCACTGGGTGCAACTGTGTAGCCTGCAGTGCCTGTGCACGGTGCCTTGGTACCTTCGTGCTGCTGCGTGTCGGAACTAGGCCTGCGACAGCACAGGGCGCGCGAACCGAGGCCAACGATCCCTTCCCCAAGGAATTTCCGCGAAGTCGAGAGCGCCGCAGAGTCGGCAGCAGCTGGGTTCGGCCACGCGAGGCAGCGGCGTCCGCCGGCAGCGGGACCTGGTGCGGCCAGAGAGGAGCAGCCGCCGCGGGGTTAGACGTCTGTCCGTCCGCACCGCCACTCTGCCCTCCTTTCTCTGGCTCTTGGCGAAGCGCAGGAAAGAGACAGCGCGGAGTGAAAAGTACGAAATGCAGCACTGCTGGTGACCAACCTGCACCTACGTCAGCTGTCACCCGAAAACTGCCAGCTGGCTGAGCAGAGCCTGCCCACCCTGCCCGGGCAATCAGTGCCAGGCACGGCCGGTGGTAGCACTCATGTCGGAGAACCTCATCTTCTGGTTCTCCAGGGTCATGCTTTTCTCTCCAGTTCCCTTCTGCACCCTCTGAGGCAGAAATTGGAAACTGAATTTTATTTCATTGTTTACTTGACAGCAAACCAGCTCAGCAAGCAAATGCCCACCTCTGGCGGCAGGCTGCATTTTCCCATGGGTTGGGGGGGGGTGGGGTGGTGGTGTTTAACCCTAAAATCTTCTAGTTAATCTATTAAAAAGCTTAAATCCTGGACACTTGTGGAGGGCAAACTGAAGGGGTTAAGAAGGAGGTCTGGCTGCCTCTGCCAGGTCCGGGCTGATGCACGGACATCCAGCTGTGGAGCAATGGCCATGAGCCAGAGTGAGCTGGGGCAGCAGATGAGAAGAGGCTGCTTGCTGCAGGGAGACGTGAAAGGTGTAAAACTTGGAACAGAAAAGGCAAGAGCAGTGTGAAAAGGAGAAGGGGTAGGGAGCAAAGATGTTGGGCATCTGCTCAGGTACCTGCTAGGGGATGGGAAGAAGTCTTCTGTGGTTCAGCTCAAGGTCCCATGGTGAGAACCTGGCAGGGAGGACTGGATCCCATTGCTGCAGGGAAGGAAGCGGATTGTTGGAGGACAGGTGAAAATGGCCTCAAGCCAGTCCTGACGATCCTTAGAGCCTGTAGGTATGACCAAATGGCTGCTCTGGGGGTTGTGTCTGTTTGGGGTTGAAGGGAAGGGCCATGAGCAGCTCTGTCTGAAGGGGTTTGTTTCCTGGTTGCACCTAGCAGTGCTCCATGCTCTTCCCAGCACTTCACGGAGCTTGACTAACAGAACCATGAGGGGCTGTGAGTTTCAAACCCGGGTTTCAGGTGGTAGTAGTATATCTGGACCTGTTGCTCATGGTGTTCAGGAGGGTTTTTTCCTACTGTAAGATGAACAGGATAACTGAACTTTACACTTTGGCTATGCCTAGGATGTGAAATGGTGAGGAACATGTGCACCTCTGGCAGTCTTCTTGGGTGAGGGAGGCTGCAGATGGTTGACAGGGAGAGGGGATTCAGTAGAAGTTCAGGTATTTGCATGTGACAGGATTGACAGCTGCTGGATTTTTTTATTGCAGGGTTTGATCTCAGGTCTAAGAGCCTGGAACCAGAACTTGGTCCTTCCTGTGAACAAAGCTCTGCCTACACCTTCGACAGCCAGCACGGCCAAAAAGGCTGGAACGGCCCCTGGGTGCATTGCAGAACAGCCTCCTTCAGGATACAACCAGAAATATGCTTTAGATCAGAGAGCCTGGGCGGGTTTGATCTGCTTGGGTTTTATGGAGAGAAACTTGGCCCTAGCCAGGGAACCCTTCCTGCAAAAGCTGGTTTTTAGATCTGTTCCTAGCTGCTTTGCTGATTAAGTCTTTTCCCTGTCTCACTTCTCATGGAAGTTTGTTGCCCAAGAGCTGCCCAATCCGGTAACAGGCTATGGTTAGTTCAGCTGCTGTTCCCTCTTTAGCAGTCCTTTTGTAGGACACCAAATTTTCCTGGTGGTTTGTTTGCCTCAGAGATTTTCCTGAAGACACAAATTTCTCCAGCACCCCTGGATCAGGAGCGCTTTGTCCTCAGTCACTTGGGTGTTGTCATCCTCATGGTGAAGGCAGTCTTGAGGAGAAAAGGATAATGGGAGCACATGTGTTACAGACACGCTTGTTGTATGAACAATAGGATAGGAGTGAGCCAGAGCTTTACTTTGTATTTCCCTCTAAAATCCCAGCTTTGACTCACAGGCACACTGCTAGAGAGTTCCTGACAGCATCATGTGGAGAACGTGGAAATGGGTAATGCTTGCTGGGAAATGTCTCAGCTGTTCTGGGAATGCTGTGGAGGAGGAACTCTTTCTAGTGGAGGGAGACAGCCAGAGGAATCCTGTGCTGAGGACAGCCAGAGGAATCCTGTGCTGAGGACAGCCAGAGGAATCCTGTGCTGAGGAACAGGTGCTGGTGAGCAGAAATTTGAATGTGGTCTGGAAACACAAACACTGCAAGTGCAACATTTTGGTCCCACTGGAAAACAAACACTTTTTAAAAGCCAAAACAGCCACACCCATACCTCCACCCAGAACAAGCAAGAGCCCAACCAATGGATTACAGACAGGAGCGCTCACTGGAGATCCCAGGTCACTGTGGTGATACTGAATGAGTGCAGCACGAGGAGAGCAGTGCTACCATGGGCTGACCAGGGAGCTGACAAGTTCAGCTTTGCCATTCCCATCACTTTCAGTGCTCCTGTGGAGCTTGAACATCCTCTTTTCTCTGGTGGCAGTGAGAGGACATGATGAAGAAATAAACTCACATTTCATAATGTTACTTGTGCCTCTGAGAAGCAGCTGCGACATGCGCAGCCTTGCTGCTGCAAGCAGGGAAGGATTTCAGTAGTGTCTGCTCAGTCCTTGCTGCTGAGACATTGCAAACATGAAGATAATAACAAACAAATATTCACCCAAAAGCTTAGTAAAAGAAATTCTTTGTGTTTATATTTGCACTCCTAATTCCAGCAGAGCTCAGGGAGTTGTAGTATCAGGAGCTGTTTCACCGATGACTGAATCACGACCACTTCTGCCTGAGAGAGCAGCATCAGACTGACAACTCAGAGCTTTATTGCTCAACAGCTTGGAGCCGGAGAGGAGCTGATAGTCTCTGGGAGGAGCCGAGGCCAGCTTCCACGGCTGGAGCCTGGCCAGCAGCTTGTGCTTGGCTGTCTCCCCACAACACCCATGCCAGAGCTGTGTCCTTTGCCCTGAGTCAGCCAGCACCTCACGTTTGGGTCCCGTGCTGTCACTTCTGGCTCTTTAAAACCCACTCTGCCTGAAAACCTCTTCAAGTGCCAGGGATCTAAACCCAGGCAGTGCGAAAGAAGGAAATACTCTATTCCCCAGACACTAGGCATTGCTGGATACGCTCACTCTAGACATGCTGTTGGAGCACCACCTGGCTGCTTTGACCACTTAGTTCTTCATCTGCTGTAACTGTAACCATCTGAACTGATCTCTGCTGTTCCAGAGCACACTGGACACAGCTGCCTTGTGCTCTCCTCTGGGGAGAGCAAAAGCTCACAGAAGTTGTGTGAGATGGGCATGGAGAGAGACAGTGAGAAACAGATTAAAAGAAGCAGGGACTCTTTGGGAAGGGCAGCTGCTGGCCTGTGAGCAGTGGGAGGTCACAGCTGTTTGGAGAAGGGATGTCCATCAGAGGGGTCCCATCCTGAGCTCCATTTCTCAGGGCTGTGCCAAGGATAAGTCCTGAGGGCTGGAGGAATGTTCTGCTCATGAGCTCTCAGTGTTTTTTGGCTCTGTAAAGAAGATCTGAACTGCTCAGGTAGAACCCCATGGGACAGGACAAGTGTCACACTGAGTGGTGTCTTCTGCAAGGTCTCAGAAATTTCAGAAACTAGCTTTAGTCTCGTGGTTTGTTCAACCCAAAATAAAGTTACAGGCCTGCTATTATGTTCTGAAATTTACTTCAGGTCCCAAAGATTCTTTTCTTCATTTTAGGAAGGGGATTTAGAAGTGAAAGATCACTCAAATGGAGTTGCTGCTCTGTGGCTGGGGCCATGTCTACACTTAGGTGTGGGCTGCCTTTGTAAGAGCTGTGCAGACAGACAGCAAAGTCTGCCAGTCTGCAGAGACCCAAATGCTTCCCACCTGCCTTCCCTCCCAGCTCGGATGCTGAGCTGTCCTGTGCTGAAGGATTGGTAACCAGTGATAGAGAAACCCATTTAAGAAGTACCAAGTACCTGACTTATTTTTGTATCAGTGCAGCTTCTGTAATTTCTCGGCTGTCTTGCAGCTTCAGAGGAAATCCAGAGCAGCAGCAACAGCGTGCAGTGTGGAGGGGCCTGCCTGGCACAGCATGAACTGTACCATTAGCTGCATTTCATTGCCCCTTCACAGGGAACTGCAGTTTTCCACAGCTAACTGTCCTCAGTTTGCCCCCTGCTGGTGCTGCCTCCACTGCCACAGTACGGGGCTGTAACGGGGCGGATGGGTGCAGCCCCCCACCAGGAGACACCAGCAGCTGGAGGGGCTCCCACAGCCCTGGGGCTGGCAGGCTCTGCATTCCCCCGGGCTCCTCAGCTGCACTAATTGGCGGGCACTGAACACTTACCCCTGTGCAGGTCTAGGCTGCCCTCGGCTTGTTCCCCTGCCAAGCTCTCTGCGCTGTGCTGGCACTGCCGGGGCGCACCGCAGCTGCTGTTCAGACAGTCCTCGTTGTACTCTGGTTGTACCACGGGGCTGACAGAGATGGTAAGCACTAAAGATGCCAGGGTACCTGCCGAGCTGTTCCCCGCCTCCCCCGTGCCTAGGAATTGCAGCCTGCGCTGGGCTCCTTAAGGCCGCTCACTTGGGTTCCGCATTTTCCCCAAACTTCGGATGTAGAAGACACGAGTTAAGCACACAAGATAAACAAAGATTATCTTTAGTCGCACCATCGCCAGACAAAAGGCTCCTCCGAGCCCGCAGTCCCCACCCCTGCACTTCTATTTCTGCTCCACTTCCAGGCGCGGATCATCCGCCTGCGGAAGGCTGCGGAGCCTTTTTGTCAGCGCAGCCTGCCGGGGCTGTCCGCGCCAGGGCGGCTCCTCCTGCTCCAGAGTAGGGTTGCCCGTTGCCCCCTCTCCCCCGTCCTGCAGGGGGGGCTGGGAGCGGGGATGGTTAAAGTTCAGGTTCAGTTTGCGTCACTCGGTCCCGTCCCGCCCGCTGGCCACGTGAGCGCCGACGCTGCGCGGGGGCGGCTGAGCCGCGGGCAGGCGCCTGCGGGTGCGGTGGGGAGTCGGGGATGGGGGTTACGGACTCCTCTGCCGTTTCTCTGCCGGGGGAGAGCTGGTTACAGCGCACGAACAATGCCCTGTTGCCTCCTGTGGTGTTCTGCAGCCTCCTGTTTTTACCCCGGTGAAAAAAAGCTTTTTTTTTTTTGCAAATTCAATAGGGCTGCAACGCAGCTGCCTGCTTCCTATGTCACCGGAGAGCCCTTGGTGTCAGCCCAGAACATCTGCCCTGCTTTTGATGAAAACGTGAAAAGCAAAGTGGTGTAATCAGGAAAACGCTCTGGCTTCCATCGCCAGGCAGGATGCAGCAGACCATTGATGCTGCGGCGATGGGACGTGACCCCGGAGAGAACCAGAGCCCAAAGCCAATTTTTTTTCTTTTGGTGCTGTGGGACAGAGCCTGGGCCATCCATAGGCTGCAGGCCCTTAGCAGCTTGCAATCAGCCAGGACAGTCACCTGAGTTGGCTCCAGGTGAATCCCATCCCATAAACAACACCCTCAGTATAAAGGGGTGAGCTTGAGGCCGGGGTCCTCTTCTGCTTCTCCCCATACTGCTCCCGAGGCTGCTTTCCTGTTTGCTGTGTCTGCTCTGCGTTCCCTGGGTTGAGGATAACTTTAGCTGCTTGATACTGGGGTGAGTTCGGCTGTTTCATTCAATCCATTTCCCTTCCAACCTGGGGGTCTCCTATCTCTTTTTCCTGCTCCCCTTATCTGCTGGGGAGGTGTTACGGAGTGATGGAACAGCTGCTGTAGACTGATCCCAGACATAGGCTAAATGTGGACAATTCTGCAGAAGACTTTGAATGGATTTGGCCAGAATTAATTGCCTCAGGACATGAACCCATTGCCAGCCCCTCCCGCCCTTTGCTTGTAAACGTTGTATTTAACGTTTCCCTTGCACCCTTTGAGACCTTTTCTCTCCTTCCACTCTTCATTTCAGTTCATGCCAATGTGCTGTGTTCCTCCTGGGAATGCAAAGTGATCCAGATTTAGCTGTTGAATGTGGCTTTCTCTGCTCTGTTGGATGAGAGGCCACAGCAGCAGCCTTGATTTTTACACACTGTTTAGCTACTACATCAGGTTGTGGAACCTCCTTGGAACTGCTGCTCAGTGTCACTGCAGGGCTGCTCCAGCCAGCCTGGCATCCCTTTGCCTGCTTGGTTCTGCTCTCCTTGCAGTGACCAGCAAACGCTTGTTGTGTTTCCTTAGTGCTTTCATCCTCTGTTTTCTGTTGTCTCTGCTCTTGCTGATACCACCAGAGCTTCTTCCTGTAGCACTGTATGATGTGATGATGTTCACAGCACGTTCTGATATTTTATTAACGAGGATGAAGCCAATTTATAAACCTCCTTAAGTTCACAGACAGCTACATAAGCCCCACTACTCCCTAATCATCTTCTGGCTTTTAAAAACGCTTTACAGGACTTTCAAGCCATGTCAGTCAGCCCGGAGTCCCTTGTCAGGCAGGATCAGCTGAACATGTTCCCGTGGACATCCCACTGTTTTCTGCTTGCCAAACACTCTCTGGAGTCACTCAGAATACTCCTCAGACTAAGGTTATCTATTTCCTGAAGGTACTTTCAGGACATGGTTTTAACAAATTGCTAGTTATGTGTCCCAGTTCTTGTGGAAACCTCCAAGGGGACCTGATTTTCAGAAGGCATTGAGGACAGAGAACAGGCCACATTCCACTTTCAGGTACTTTGAAATTACCAGCTGCTAGTTCTTGGCCACTTGTGCCTCCATTTGCCCTGCTGTACTCTGCACATCATTGAGCACCAAGATGGGTGTTTTTTCTCGCCATGGAGGAAGGGTCTAGTGCGAGGACTTTCAAGGGATGTGGAATTCCTGTGCTTTGCTGAATTTAGCATTATTTCAACTGCAATAAAAATAGGTAAATCCCAATTTACAATCTCTCCTTTGATTTTTGTCTTCCCTGATTATAGTTTGCTTGGTGTGCCTGTGGAGAAGCCGGAGCTAGGATGATCACATTCATTTGTTCACGCCAGTGTTAGAAAATCAAAGTGCCCTCTCTGGTCTCCTACAGACCCCTTGCTCTTCTGTGCTGTGCTCTACCTTCTGCACAGTCACTATTGGTTTGGTTTGGTTTGATTCGGTGCTTTATTCCTTTCTGAAATGTATTTAACACAGGTGTAATTCTTTCTTTCACTTTCATCCTCAGTGAAGAGCAAGGCTCTGGTTTGTGTCTCAGGTTATGCGGCAGTACTTTGGTGATGGGCTTGGGAACTGATCTCCATTGCTTAGTGGATCCATAAGCAAACCCCTGTCACTCCTGATTCTTTACTGGTTCGCTTCGAAAGACGAGAGCTCAGTTTTCCATCTGAAGTTTCTGTTTTCGTTCTTCAGCTAAGCTAAGAAAAATATGTTTACTTGAAAAAGTTTCAGAGTCTGGCCAAGCTAAGAGAGGGAGACACAAATCCCTTTGCATGACAATATTGTACTGCAGCCCTGCGGATTCTTTTCTTCTTCGGCAATGGGATTATGGCATGAGCATCCAGGATTCCTTATCCATGTAATTTGAAGCCAGGAAATATTAAAATAAACTATAAACTCAATTTGCAGCTTGTCTTAGGGAGGAAATTGGGCTATGCCTGGGTAAAATGCAGCTTGCAGGCTGGCAGTGTTGCAGAGCTAGAGCACTTACATAAGGGTCTTTGTCACTCTCTCTCGGCAGCACCCAGGGCCATTGCCTCACCATGGCCCCTGCTCAGTACTGGCTTCCCAGGCAGGGCTGAAGGAACACAAACCTTTGTGTCTTGTAGAAACTGGAGAGACTTCAGCTAACTCTGTCCTTGGTGAAGCTCCTATGCCTTACTTCATGCAATGAAATGAACTCTGGAGCAGAGGTCCAGAGCTGCCAGGCACTCTCCTGTAGGGCACTCACTTCTGCTAGCAGAATTTGTGTTTTGTTAGTCTTGTATAATGACAAGGGCCTTTTTCAAAGGTACTGGACCTCTTCTGATTAGTTCATAAGTGAATTAATTGCTTATGGAAGCTCTTCTACTGAGGTACAAGGAAATCACCAGAGGGCTCCATCCTGTGCCTCAGGCCCGTCAGCAGCAGATCCACTGCACTGCTCCTGCTGGGCCTGTTCCCTTGTATGAGAGGTCCAAGGAGGCTGGCTGGCTCTGCTCCAAGGATGCTCTTCCTGGTACCTGGGGCCATGCAGCTTCTGAGGAGATGCCCTGCCTATAGGAGGGAGAGAGTTGGCCTTTTGTTACCATTCCATTATGGTATTTTTATTCTATTTTATCTGGCCCACATCTGCCTGATGCCCACATTTCACGAGAAGTGCCACAGAAAAGCATCACTTCAACAGCTGCTTATTTTATTTTTCTTAAAGCAAGAAACAAACCTCAGAACTTTCACTCTTTCTGTATTTTCTTTTCTTCACCCAACTGTTGCTTTGACTTGACAGATTTGCAACGATTTTTGTTTTGTAGTGCCTGTGAAGTCCATCCAGGTTGAGGGCTAGGGGACCACACTGCACTTGCCACCCCCTGCACCCGCAGGGCCCCTGGCCCCATCCACCCCTGCTGCACCTCCCTCCCCTTCAGCTATACTTGCTCAAGGTGGGAGAGAAAGAACTTCTCTGGAAAGGGCAGCCTGGGGATTTTAATCCTCTTGCTGAGAGAGGAGGTGAAGGGCAAGAAAAGGTACAATGGAGGGAGTGCTGTCTGAGAGGAACACACCACTAGAAACTGCCTGGGTGCAAACCCAAAAGGAGTCATTCATGCCTTGGTCCTGGCTGGAACCCAGATGGGCCCCTTGCCCCAAGTGGTAAATATCTCATTCTCCTGGCTGAGGAGTCTGCAGCAGCTGATGTATTTTCTCAAAGTCAAACGCTTGCATGGCTTTTTTTCATAGTTAGCACTGCTGGGGTTGTCAGTTGATGTTAGCTTTGACTGTTTGTCTTCTGAAATGTCTTCTTTCAGCAGCTCTGCAAGATATTCTCCAGTGCCTGCAGAGCTGCCTGACCCTGCAATGCCTGAGTGGCTTCTGCCCCTGGAAGCCCAGCTGCAGGGGCTGGGTGTGAGGGCAGGGCTGTCACTGATGGACACCCTTGGTGACATGGTGCAGATGTTCCCTGGGTTTGGTGGAGCTGAACATGGCATCTGCAGGGAATTCCAAGCCTGTGGTTTGGAGCTGACACATAGCAAGCTGTCTGCCTTCCCCTGCCCTGCTCACAGCAGCCCCTTCTCTGGGGTATTGGTTATACTTAGAGCTGGCAAGAGGCAACAGTGCTGGTGAGGAGAGCTGGAGAAACCACAGGGTAGGGCTGGAGAAAGGTCCTCCGTGGCCTGATTTTGATGTTGTGCAGCTTCCCTTGCTGTGAGCGCTGTCTGTGCGTGGGGCAAGGGAAGGGCAGCACAAAGCCTCGCACAGGGAAGGGCTGACACAGGGCTCGATGCGGATCTCTGCCTACCTGCGTGCGAAGCAGTTACACAAGAGCTACAAAGTGCTTGTTTTCAATGAGCGGTGGCTGCAGACGCTACAACTCGGGGCAGGGCGGGCTTGCTCTCTACCGTCCTCGGAGTCACATCGGCACTTACGGTGCGGTGCCGGGCCGGGGGCTCCCCTGCGGCCCTGTTCGGTAAAACCCTGCCGTGGTGCAATGTGAGTTCTGCCCTCCTTGCAGTCTCTGCAGCACTTTCTCGTGTTTATCTCTGGGTTAAAGGTGGGAAGGTCTTAGAGGAACAGGTGAACTTTGGGATTGCTGCAGGTTTAAGTAAAGAGACGTTTCCATATCTTGGCTATTCAGGAACCTTCCTTGCTGCAACAAACCTCCTCACTTGCTCTGAAGTAGCAATCCAGTCCTGATTTGGTTATGGGTTATGGCATATCTAATCTGCATGTACATATCCTTGTCTAAAACACAACTGGATTTCCAGTTCCACCTTCGTTTGCATTTAATTTCCAGAATGCCTTACCCCAGTCACCGAATGGCATTTTGCATGTAAAGAAGATAAATTCTCTCTTCAAAGTGTTCTTGTTTATTAGAATTTTTTCTGCCTGGAAATGTGTATCATTTCATCTTTTCCTTTTTTAGCATCTGTTACTTTATCTCTTTTTCTCACTTCATGTTTAGTTACAATGAGTATGAATCATTACAGCTGGTAGTTTTAGAGATGGCGTTTTGTGTCCATGATGTGTGTACAGGCACTTTTTGAGGTGTAATGCATCATACTGCAAATGATAAATGCAGGTTTTAAAAGCAACATGCTCTGAATGGTGGTGTTAAATGAGATTCCAAAGGTTTAAATGCTCTGCTTCTACAAAATAAACAGCATAAATTAGGGATTACTCTTGCATTACTTCTTCATTCCATTGTTTTGGGGTTGCCATCTCACTTGATTTTCTTGTTTGAGTCATGTGAATTAGGAGGGTTTGCTTGATGTAAGCAAATCTGCTACTCCTTGCTCATGCTCTCCCTGCCACCCGTGGTTGTAATTTACTTTTTCTCTACTTCTTGCAGACTGTTGAGAAAGCTCTTGGGAAATCCACTGACAGGGCAAGTAAGTGGCAGTTTATTTATCACTAGGTAATTGCACAGGCCTTCTGGTGGTTAAACATGAAGACAATGCCAGGCTTCTCTAACAAACATTTTCTTGCTCCACCAAAATTTGCAAGCATTCACACACAATGCGTCACTGAAAAAGATGCTAAGAAGCAAGGACTGAGGAATTTAACACGTTGGTAGTAATGAACCAAAGAGAATTCTTGAACAACATCATGAATAGCTCCTCTAGAGAAAAGAGACATCAGCCATTTGTTAGCAATAGGTGATATTTGACTTGTTTCCTGCAGGTAGAATATAAACTAGAATGCATTTTGTCCTAGGAGTGCCTGTAAGAGCCGGGCAGAGAACCCATCCCTGTGCTGCACCCCAGGCAAAGTGCAGTGAGGAACATCAACACCTTCCAGTGCCGCACCACTGGCACACAACTGCACTCTGCTTCCCCACAGCCATGCTCGCCCCACAGGGCTCCTTCCTTGTCATTGTAGCTGAAAGAAAATGAAAGGTTTGTATCAAAGCAGTAGGGCATGAGCTTTAAGGAAATTCTAGGGGGGGAAAAGAAAAAGGGGAAAAAAAAAAAAAAAGCTTTCTTTATTTGCAAACATGCTGTGCCCCAAAATAGTGTTTTATGACTACACAAGCACTGGATTGATTAATGTCTTTCATTGATTTAATTTTAATAGAAAAGAGAAATATCTGGATCTGCATAATGAGTGTGTGTGTGTATATATATATATATATATAAAAAAATCTTTTAAAATATAGAGGAAGCAAAGAAACTGAACTGAAGGCATGTTGTGTATGCATGATTGTGTTTTGCAGGAGCCAGCTCAAGCGACCTCCACACAAACACTCATTTCAATTTCTAACTCTAAATAGCTCAGACAGCTTCCTGATTAGCCAGGCACTTAGGCAGGTGAGTAGCCTCCATGAGTGTCCCCAGCAAAACAAACTATATTTGCCAAATCACTTAAGGGTGTCTCCTGGATTTTTGGAATTGTTGCATTGTTTACCCTGCTCTAGTTTCTACCAGGAGTGACTCAGCCACAGCTAAGCAGCTGCTGCAGGAGGACACCTCTGTCACTTGGCCAGTTTCTCATTGTCCGAGGTGGAGGAGGTGTTAGAGGTTGGGGTTTTACTATTTATTTATTTTGGTCCACCCATTTCTTCTCTGGTATCGACTCTGTCATCTTTGTCCAGGGAAGGTTTTTTTTTGCAATAAACTCATAGTACAGTCCTCAGCAGAATGTGATCTTGTTCAGCAACTCACCCCTGTGACAGCAGGAGTGCAGATCCCTACTGGAACCCACAGGCACGTGGCCTGCTCCAGAAAACAGAGGTGAGAGCAGAATAGATGAGTGAGAGTGACCATTCCACACAGAGCATCTTCCTCCACCCTTACTTCCTACAAAGCAGACCATTTGGCTTAACACTCTGATGAGCTGTTAGCAGCCATTTCTGTAGCTGAGTGCTTCTGGGATATTACTGATCCTGACCTGCAGAGACACAACCATAACCTCTGCACCGTGGCCTCTGCTCTGCATGCATGAAACAGCAACATTCTGTGGTTAGTATGCTCCGGTCTGCTCAAACATTGGTGCTCTGCGCATGGCTGAGAGCTGGCAAAGAGAGGGGAAGAAATATGCCTGTATCTGCAGTTGATTTGAGGAGATAAAGGCCCAAAATGCAGCAAAAGGGACCACGTTTCAGCACTGGGAAAAGGGCTGGTGAGAGCTGAGCAGTGCCGCAGCCTGGGAGGCTGAGATGTCCTCACCACAGGTTGCTGAGAACAGGTTTGACCAATGCATTAGCAGTGAGATAGGTGCGGATCATCCTGCCTTAAAGGAAGGGGGTCTTGACCCCCGATGGCCTCTTGACCCCTTTCAGCCTCATGATCTTGTTGGTTCTTTTTATTCTGGATTCAGGGTATATCTTTAACCAACCCAGCTGTACTTAAACTAAGAAGGATTGCAATAACTTTGCACACAGATTAAATTCCTCCTCATTCTATGTCACTCTCCAGCGTCAGAAATGGGTACCTCTGCCTCAGCTCACTCTGTCCTTCTGTCGTGGTAGGCCTAAGCAGGCCAAATTGGGCTTGTACCTCTCCTGGCTTGCCCAGACATGTTTTTCTGCTCTTCCTCCTTCTGTTTTGGGGAGAGCAACTGCGGGAAAAGGGACAAAGAACCTGGAGCCACTAAGTCTGGGGTCTGTGGCCCGCCCAGACCCTGCGGTAAACAAGGTGCACAGGGTTGCCTTGTGCAAGGCTGTGTTCTGCCCAAAAAAGGGTAAAGCAAGCCTATGGCTTCACCCAATATGGCCAAACCTTGGCTAACTGCCATTTGATTGGCTATCCTGTGTCCAAAGGCCCATTAGTCTCAGGCTGTGTTGGATAAAAGGAGATGAGCAGGGAGCACAGTGTGCACTTTGCCATTCCAAGGTGTGTCTGTGCCTGCTGCCTCTGATCCTGAGCTGAGGCTCTGATACCTCCGCGCATTCGGCCTGCACAGCCAGCGTGACACCGTGCCCAGACTGCACACTGCAAGACATCTGCCTGCACCTGAAAGCCTTCTGCCCAGACGGAAGCCCTGGAGATGACACAAATCATCCAGAGAGCCAGGAACAGGTCAGAGATCGTCTGCCTCCTTTCCCCAGAAGCCTGGGGAGACTCTAAAGCCTCTGACAGCTACCGACAGCAACCCTGCTACGAGCCTTGCGTACTGTCAGATATTTTTGTGAGTAAATACCAAAAGCCTCTTATAATTATTAATTGCCTTCTGCCCTAAGCAGAAAGTTGCTCCTTGTGTCCATCTAGTGAGCAAGCGGCGTACTGGCCGCAAGTGGTACTGACCGCAATGCCTTCTCTGCCAGTTTAAATCGAGTTCAATTAATGTATATATGTAATAGTTATTTCTAGATCCAACTATAACCTGTATATAGTTTCCATAATGTTGCAAAGAGCCTGTTATTATTATTAAATGGTGATTGGGGTGATGCGAGTTCTGAATATTTAATGTTAATAAATTATATATTAATATTTTAAAAATATCATCTCGCAGTAATTAATTACCCATCCCTGTTACACCTTCACAGGACTTTTTTCCTTCAGCAAGCATAAGGCTGAGACTGTGGGTAGAGGAGCATATGAGGGACAATTGTCAGTGGAAAGCTGCATCCCAGCAAGTCCTGTATCTGCCACCACCTCATTGAGTAGACTTGAACTGTCTAATGTAGGGTCTGTCTTGAGTAAAAGAGTCAAAATGGGGAGAGAAAAGCTTAGGCTGCAATTTGTCTTCTGAGAGGAGAGGACTGCCGAGGTGGGGGGGGAGGGGCAGCTTCATGCCACTCCTCTTCCAAACCTCAGGCTATGGTGTCTCTTGCAAAACCCTTGTTGACTTAAGGAGGGCAGTAGGACTATTGACAGAGCCCATCACCATAGCTGTCAGGCTGGAGTCACCAGACAATGGTGGGGTTGAGGTGGTTAGGTTGTGTGTAAGTATAGAGCTGGTCACAAACTGTGCTTCCACACCACTCAGCACATTTGCCTCCTCTCTCAGGCACCTGTCAAGCTCTGAGTTAGTTCATCCATTTATTTCTCTTTGTTCCTATGTTTTTGGTGGGTCGGTTGGTTTGTTTGTTTTGCTTTGTTGTTCTTGAACTAGCTTTACTCTATACTACTTAGGTTTGCAATCATTATCATAATTAGTCCAAATCTACCAGAGAAATTAAAAGTGGAATGCTGGAATGGCTCAGATAAGAGGAATACCATGATTCAGTACAGCTGTGGCCTCTCTCACCTTCATCCTCTGCTAACCTTACCCTTTAAAAGATGTGAACTACAGGCACACTGAGGCAAACCAAACCCAAAATTTCTGTCTGGAGAAGCCAGAGCTGTGAGAATCTGCTATGAGAGTACCACAGCTCCAGGAACATGAACTGTCTTCTGCTGATGCAGAGCTGTCTGTAGGAGGCCGCAGGGAGGCTGGAAATGGGACTTCTTTGGGTGAGATGCTCCTCCTGCCACCCAGTGATGATTTAAAAATCACCTTTCCTCCCTGATACACCAAAGGAGAAGGAAACCTGCAGAGCGCTTGCTGTACTGTGAGCAGTGTGTCCTCCTGGCCCTGGAGGAGCTGTGTGGTAACAGTATCTGCACCAGAGCCCCAGAACAGGGGAAGCCAGTTCAAAGAGACTGCAAAGTCTGCAGATCTGAGGAGCTGCTGGAGGAAAGAAAGGACAAATGTCCATAACCTATCGGGGAGGGCTGCAGCTCCTTGGGCTGGTCTGTGCTTTCTGTCTCAGACTTGAAGGATGATGGTTCGCTATCCCTTATGCCTTCCTCTGGTGAGTCACCTGAAGCTGATGGCAAGGACATGCTGTAAGATGACTGCAGGTGCTGTTAGGGAATGGGAGGCCTCCGTCCTACTACATAGTCCAGAAAGCTCAGGGATAATATTTTTTTCTAATATTTGTTAGTATCATTTCATATAAAATTTGGGTTTTCAGGAGTATAGGGTTGGAATTGAACCAAACCGTAAGTTTAAGAAGTGCTAACGAAAATGTAATTGTTTTCATAATAGAAGTAAATCAAATTAAAGTACTAATTAAAACGAGGCAGTGAGCAGCTGAATGTCTGAATTTGCAGGGCTTGAACTTAAAACTATGAACTCTAACCTGAAGTGAGGCCAGTCTCTGTGCTTCCTGCTGCAGACTTTCTGGGCTTTATGTGCTTCAGTGAAAGGTTTTTAAGACCAAGCTTCTGTGCTATTTGCCAATCAACAAGCTATCTGTGGCCTCAAGTTGGAAAGCCATTTAACTGGTTCTGTGACTAAATCACTGTCATCCTTCCATCTCTTTCATAATGACATTAAGAACTGCAGCAGAGAGAGGCAGATCTGAAGTCTGCTGTGTGAAATACACTGCTTGTACAGACACGCTGGGGTTTTGCTGATGCAAACTTGTTTCACCACTCTCTCTTTTCTCATATCTTCTGTGCTTTAATTACCTGAGCCAGTAAATTTGCAAGTGTACATAACTGGATTTGCATCGTAAGTGGCCAATGGAAAACACAGATTGATCGTCCTCAAGGTGTAATCAGCTTAACAGTGAATTTAGAAAGAGCATGCAACATGAAAGATGCGGAGGGCTGCTCCGGCTGAGGGCTGTGCCCTAGGAGAGAAGTGTCCCAACGTGGATGGTCGGTGAGAAGTGATTGCTACATGTGGATTAATAAAGCCTCCTTAGAATGCTGCTTCTGCAGGACATCCCAAAGACAGCAGCACAAAGGGTATGTCTGGAGGGCTTGTTAAAGTGCACATCTCCACTTGCCAGCAGTGGGGTGGATTTTAGTTCTGCCCTTCCTCAGCAAGGCTTCTTATTAGTGAGTTCTTGTGGCAGTACAAAAAGGCCGTGTGTGTGTACAAGTCCAGGTGACAGAGGCAGGAAGACAATGCTGCACAGCCCTGACCGAAGAGAAAGCGCCGTGTGACAGTGTGACTGCAGGGGAAGACCGCGGCTTGTCCGACAGCCGAACAGCAACGGCACTGCTCTGACTCCACTGCTTGCACCTAGCTCAGTTACAGTCTTCCACGCATCCTCTTTAGGGCCACTTGGCTAAAGGGGGAGAGCAGGGCTTTCTCTTCAGCAGGAGGAAGGGCAGTGTCTTTTTGACTGTGGTGACAAGAACAGCATGGTTACATCGAGGTTCTAATTCTTCTGCTGATTTGGGGGGGGCGGAGAGAAAAGGGAGGAAATGTAATCAAACTTCAAAATAATGATGAATTTCTCTCTGGGTTAAATTTCACCCCAGGAAAGGTTTGCAGGTAAAGTGCTGCTGTGAAAAAAACAGCCAGGAGAAATACAGAAGGGAGGAGGGTGACTATGAGAGGATGGCAGGAAGCTGAAGTTGCTGCTCTTTAGATGGACGAAGCTGCTACTGTGAATCCAAGGCCAGCTCTGGCCAGCACAGTGCGGCAGTGGTGGCTCTGGAGGAGGGTCAGAGAAAAGCTGTGATGCCGAGCACTGCCTAGCACTGAAGTGTGGTTATCTGGCCCAGTCCCATCTGGAAGCAAGCGGCAGTTGGGAATCACATCATCGCTGCTCTTCGCAGGCAGTGATGTTTGCAAGCACAGCTTGGGTCCTGCCCTTAGACGACACAATGTTTCTGCTCTCCCATCGGAAGCTTGCAGCGGCTTGGTGGATCTGGGCACACATGTGTGGCATAGACCCTTGTCCCTGCCAGGCTGACCGGCAGGCTCAGGCACATGCAGCACAGGGCTGGCAGTGTGAGCTGTGCTGCCCGGGCCACCTTTGCTCTCTGTCCTGCAGCACGCTGCCAGGCCTGCCTTGCTCTGCCTGGTGAATCCAAGCACTCGGGTACGCTGAAGTGATGCTGGACAAAATCAAGCTCTCATGAGTAAGAGATTCTGGAATTAAAATTACCTGTGCAGTTCTAAACTGCACTGCTTATGGCCATAACACTATGGACACACTTTCCCCACCCCTGCCCCCAGCAGACCAGCATTACACTTGGCACAGGAGAAGGGACTAACGATGGCTGTGAGGTAAATGAGATTATTGCCTGTGTTACTGTTGCCTTATTTGCTACAGATTTGCACAGATAGAACAGATGAGGCCAGAGGAAAAGCTCTGTCTCTCGGCGACTCTGCCCCAGGTTTATTTCATATACAGGCCACTCTCATTTGCCAGGTTGTTATTTCAAGGTAATATTCTGATTTCCCTATGCCCCAGCCAGAATTAGCCTTTAGTCTCTTTGCTGCCTGCCTGTGCATGGGCAGGGTGGGAGAGCTGGCTGGAGACAGAGCCATTTCTCTGCTGACTGGTGGGGAGGACCCTGAGAAATATTGTCTTCTCCAGCTGCTGCAGCATGCCCACCTGTCTGCTGAAGATGACACCAGGAGCACTCCCCCCAAACCATCTAATATGGGTAGGGTCTCCGGTTGATTTAGCAGCAAAGCTCTAATTGAGCATAGACAAACTACAATCTCTCTGACCTCATTTCCTAATGGGACTGAATTGGGTGGATTTCCAATAGCCATCCCTCCCATGCCCCAGCTTTTTCTCCAGAAGAGGAAGATATTAGAAAATTCCTATTACATGGTTGCAAAAACCCTTTGAATATTGGAGGGTGAGTGAGAAAGGCAAATTTTTCCTTTAATTCTTTTGGACATGTAATTGAACTATGTTCACCAACAGAAAGGAAAAAGCCTTTAAAAATGGAGTCAGATGCAAGTATGGGAAATTCTGCATGGTACAGAAGGGCAAAACAACCCTCTGAAAAACAAGGGTTGTGTCCAAGGAAATGTTGGACTAGCCCATCTGCCAGCCCCTAGTAAAAACACAATCTGTGGGGAACTGCAGATAGACTGGAGGCTGCACATGCATGAGAGAAAGTGTCAGTACTAAGTGTGTGGTGCATGGCCCAGCACTATCACCGGGGAAATGGAAAAATTTTGAGGCAGGCTTTCTGCACCATGGATTGCTGCTTCAACTAAAAGGCAACGTTTAACACGTGTCCTCCAGCCTCTAGTAATTTTTAACTCGTGTTTGTGACACGGTTTGCAGCGTCTCTGTGCTGCCTTTTTTTGTTTTGTTTTATTTTCATTTTCCAGGGGCACAGGAAGACACCGAGCCCGTGCCCCGCGGCCTCTGCCCGCGGAGATCGCTGCCTGGGCTGTCCGCCGCGGTGCCGCCGCAAAGCGAGGCTCTCCCCGGCCGGACGCAGGGGGCCATATTCAGAGCCGCCTCGCAAGGCGGGCAGGACTTTCCTGCCTGCCTTTCCCTGTCTCCAGTCCGGTGTCGGTGTCTGTGCCGGGGAGGAAGCAACGGGCGGCTGCCATTGTCCCCGCAGCGGCGGCGAGCGG